>BGNK01005723.1:0-17753 GCA_003297005.1 Symbiodinium sp. clade A Y106
CGGCGATGTATTGTAGACGTAGAGGACGAAGCCAGGTCCCAGGTAGAACAGCAGGAGGCAGTTACAAATAAAAGACAAACAAAAACAAATAAAGACAAATAAAAACAAAAAAAGACAAAAAAAGACAAAACAAAACAAATAAAGACAAAGTTTGCCAAATACGAACATAAATAAGGTTTTGGGCCCTTTACATATAAGCCCTGNCAAATAAAGACAAAGTTTGCCAAATACGAACATAAATAAGGTTTTGGGCCCTTTACATATAAGCCCTGTTGATCTAATCCCTGTTGTTCTGGTTCGGCGCAAACGGTTAAGGATTTAGGGTTTAGGGTTGTCCTCATCCCAATGACTGCCACCATCATCACACGAGGTTTAGGCGGTTCAGGGGTTAAACTTAACATGTAACTCTAAATCCTGAGTCTGCAACGCGTGAATCCGCACTTTTGGATCCGAAGCTTGTGTTGGTGTCGCTCATTCGGGGTAGCCTTTAAACTTATAGTCGCCAAATCTTTGCAGCTTGAACTTGGTATGTGGACTTCATTGTTTCTGGCTTCGCTTGGGCTTTAGGCTTATAAGTGTGGAGCTCGTCAGAACAACTCTCAAAAAGCTTGTCGAGCAGCGTCAGTCGGAGTCAGACCACTGCAACCTTCTAATATGGGGGCTTTTAATAATCAGAATAGGATTTTGGGTCCTATTATACTATAATCAAAGTAAGGAACCCCCAAAACAGTATTGGTAATTATTTCGGCCGCCTACATTACTCGAAACACAAAGCTCTAGAAGTCGTTCTCAACCGTATATCGTCAATGCCTACCGCCCGCGACTTCAGCATGCCTGCACGGCGGGCAAGACCAATATCGTAGGTGTTTGCACCACGAAGACGGAAGCTACCTGGGACGCCCAGCACGACGATTCAGCTTTGCAGTGGTGCTTGCCTGGCCTTTCAGATTAGATCCCTAAACTCTAAACCCTAAACCCCTAAACCACAACACCACTAAACCCCTTGAACCCTCAACTCCTAAACCTGTCGATACCCCTCACCCTAAAACCCTGAAGCCCTGAACCTTAAAACATCAAGGCATTAGTTCCGGGAGACTCCTGGGCTTTGAGAATCAGGGCCCGGAACGCCTGGATCCACACAGAGCCCCAACTTAGCTCAGGAAACTGGGGGAACTCGAGGCAGTTGAAGTTGTTGGCCCTGTCCGATTTCTAGCTATGGCCCAAAAACCTACCTGTTCCAAACCATAAAAAGGACCCCTAAAAAGCTAGGCTTTTTCGACTACAGGTACTAGAATCTATTACTAGAAGGGCTCTAAGACTCTGAGGCCCCATCCTGTGCAGTGCTTGAGACTGATACCCAGCGTTTAACTTCACACGAGTCGCGTGGAGCTGCGGCTGGGCAGATTCAGGATTGAAAAAGCATGAACAGAATCAAAGCAGCTAGGAAAGACAGACGCAAAGGCTCCACATGATTATCGTCGAAATGACTCCTTACTCCAAACCCTAAAGCCCCAAAGCAGTGAACATGCTCAGACCCAAACCTGAAAGCAATGCACGAATTCCCATATCCCGTAGCATGTTACATTATATATATATATATACATATGCATATATGCATACATACATTCATACATACATACATACATACACACAGATATACATACATACGTACCTGCACATACATACATGGATACAGACAGTGTAACATTGAAAAAACTAATCCTAAAGCACATTTGCAGACCGGATAGCCCTGAACCCTGAACCCAAAGCCTCAAACCGCATACTCTCACGGAAGTGCCCGGATTCTTTTCAGCATCGACACCCAGCAGCAAAGAAGTGCTAGAAGTGAAAGTGTCTGTATGAGCACCTGGGAACCCTGCTGAAGGCCTTGTTGACTGCAAACCCCGAAACCCCTAACCCCTGAACCCCTGAACCCCTAAACCCTCAATCCTAAACCCTAAACCCCTAACCCCCTACACCCCTAACCCCTCAACCCTAAACCCTAAACCCCTGAACCCTAAACCCTAAACCGCGGCCTTGTTGACGGCAATCGCCAATCGAATCCTGACGAGCTCACGCGGAGGAAGATCAACAGCAGACCCGATGTGTGAACGACAGGTGATATAGTTATAGGGGCCTTAATGATCAGAATATGGGCTCCTCTAAAGGGATCCTTAAAAGGGTTCTGTAAGGGATCTATAGTAGGGTTCTATGCTTGGGGCAATTTTCATTAGAATAGGCTTTGGGAGCATAATATACTATAACTATGATGTGGAACCTACAAAATAGTATAGGCAAGTATTAAGGCCCCTATATTATTGGCCATTCATTCATCCCCCAAAAAATAGGATAGTTCAAATAGTAGAACAGCGGCAGAGTACTAATCAACGTGATAATCGCAATAGTCGCAAAAAAAGAACATTGGTCGGACGGAAAGCTTCACTGACCTGCAATCCGTCGCGTTGTCGCAATTTTTATCAACCCGGACAGGCCAATCTGCGCACCCAAAGATTTCCGAAACCCTATCGGATTACTTAAGCCTCGCACACATGTAGGGTCTCGCCTAAACTAAGAGAAATAACAAAAACATCGAAGCTATAATGGCAATACAATACTTACTGCGACTCAACAAAGAAGACGAATACTAATAACAACACGCAATAATCCTACTAAGGGTAACAAACACGGGTATGTATACAGAAGAAAAGCACCAAGAGTACCAGATGTTAGAGAGAAACCCTAAACCCCTAAACCCCTAAACCCTAAACCCCTAAACCCTAAACCCCCCTAAAGAGAAAGAGCCCTTAAAGGCTCCTTTCCGTTCAGTTCAGGCCCTCTAGGGCCTTGCACCTCGGTCTGTTGATTGTTGCTGGTTTCATGTCGGGGCCTGAATTTTGGGTAGTTGTCAAAATTATGGTCCCTTTTTGGGTACCCTAAATATTGGGTGCCGTATCATAATAGGGACCCAAAAAGGGACCATAATTTTGACAACTACCCACATGTAGAATAGGGCTGAAGTAGTTGCAGCATCATGCAGGAAAGACAAACACAGAAAAGCTCAGAGAGCCGAATAGCAATATGTGTGTAACGATTAATGCTAATATAATGAAGGCCGTTAGTCCGTGTTAAGGATTTTTTGCGAAAAAAGTCATTCGTTAAACACAGAGCTTAGGTTCAGGGCAAAACTGACATGAGGTTTCGCTTCAATTATGACAAGTCTACCAGCTAGGTTTCGAGTACGGCGTTACGACTGTGAGCAGCCTTTGCCCCAGGGCTCTTTCCCAACAAACAGTTGCAAGAAAAAGGACCGGGTCTTGGCCTTATTGCAAATATCTATGGGACTCTTGTGAACTTTAGAGGTGCGCCTATAAACACAACACCCAAAATAGTACCGCTAAATACTGCAAAATCCTATTGCTGCATGGCACCGAAACTACCTCTTGACACCCTTTGGAGGTCGCTTACCCTCAGGATTTCCACGAAGCTGCCTTTTACTTGGAGGATCAGGGGACTTAGTAAATAGCGATAGAAGTCCTATCTGGAGATTTAAGTATTGTCAACGGATATATAACCCCAGTTACTAAGTCCCATGTTCCTTGAAGTAAATTCACCGAGTTTTGATCATGGAACCCCTAAACTCTAAACCCTAAATCCCAAAAGTGCAAACAAGAAGCCGCTCCAACACCCCTCGCGACCCTAAACCCCCAGCCTAGGCGCATACCTCCTGCAAGCACCCCACTTCAAGGATCGTGGGACTTAGTAACTAGGGTCAAAATAAGGTGACTGTACCTATAGTTACTTATAACCCCAATTAATGCACTTTATAATCTTACTTACTAAGTCACCTGATCCTCCAAGTAGCCATAGCCCCTGAGCTTGAACCGGCCTGTTCGTCAAGCAGCAGACCGCAATGCAGTAGATGAACGCCAGAACCTCCGACACGAGTTTTAGGGCTTTTCGGGCTCACGGCCTAAACTTTGGCTTTATGGACTTAGAATGTTGCGTTGTAGGCTGTTGTTTGGTCCTAGTGTTGTAGGTCCTGATTTCTTTGCACACCACAAATAATCTGCAAGCCTTCATCCCAAGCAACTCCGACCGACAAAAGGGGCAGTATTGGGCTGGGGTTACCATCAGTTTAGGGCCAAAACCAACGCAACGTAACATCCAGAACTATGAAACAGTCCACCGCGATGTCCAAAGCAATCCCCCATACACCGAAATACGCAACCCTACAAGCCAGTAACCCTCCAGAACCCACTAAGCCTTCAACCCCTCAAACCTTCAAGCCCCCAAGCCCGAATCCAGAAGTCTACACCCACAGAACCGCTTTGGGCTGAAGGCTGCTCAAGTCCGCAGAATCCAGGAAGCACAGAACAGTGGGGTACTGTACAGGATTTCAGCACCCTGGGGGCGAGGAGAATGGTAACCCAACTTCACGCCGGAAAGCTTAAGGCCTCAAACTCCGCGGCCAAGTACCGGTGACAGGGATAAGCGATACCTACCCAACTAGGGTCTGGGGAAGTTTACCTTTCAACCCCGGCTACAAGACTACGGAATCGTATGCAAACACTTGTTCCCTAAGTTGAAGGAACATGAAACGATTTCGAATCAATATCCAAGGTCCGGGCCCAAAGTATATACGCAAGAATCTCGAGGACGATTCGCAACTCCTGACCATGGGGAGGCTTTCGGGCGAAATATCTGATCATCAATGAAGAGTTCTCTAAATCAGGGGTCCCTGTAACTACTCCTGGGATCCAAACAAACACGGGGCCCATAGACGACTACACCAATGGGTGATCATATCTCAAGATTATCGGTGAACGATGTGATCCCTCCACAACCTCTCCAATTGCTGTTCGTTCAATCGACTTGAAATACGGTACCGTTTGGCTCCCCGCAACGGCATTTAGCTTGAGTCCATGTGTATTTACTTTTAAGTACAGTTCGGTAGATAGATAGATAGATAGATAGACAGATCGACAGACAGATTGATAAACAAACAAATGGATGGATAGATAGATAGATAGATAGGCAGACCGATCGGTTCTCAGGTCGATGGATAGCTAGAGAAACAGATAGACAGATAGATATATATATATAGATAGATAGACATGTACTATGTCTATATTTGTATGTATATGTGGAACATACGTTCAAGTACCGTAGATAGAGCCTTCTTTTGAAGCTTGTAGGAACAGTGGGGATTCATGTCCCCAGCTGAATGCTGCCATGCTTTCACATTCTCCACACCTGGGTCTACCTCGAGATCATGTAATGTCTGGAGTAAGTGCTGGGAATCACACGGACACAATGAGCACTTAACCGCCCCAAGGCCCTAACCTAGCCCCGAAGACCTGAATCTTTCATCCCGAATCCACTTAGCCTCAAAAGCCATGACTGCAAGACATGCTCCATGCACTTGCATTGTGCGGTCCTCGCTGTTGACATCGAAGCCTCACGCTTGCAGCAAACAAAGGTACAAATTAGGCCCAGCCAGGGGAACAACCAGGGGCAAAAGAGAAACCAACCTAAAGCAAGAGTACAGTGGTCATGCGAAACCTGCAGTGGTAGTTCCTTTCAACCTGTCACAAGGGGAAGCCCAGGGCCTGAAAGCGGCCAGTAAAAATGGAGCTCCTGTCTATATGCTTGGTGCATATTAGTATTTGATGCTATTTATAGATGACCAGTGAAACCCCACAGCCACCCATCAGGAAGCATTGAAAAAGAAGCTCAGGTGGCAATTCTGCCTTTGGACCAATCCCGATGTGATCGGTACAAGGAAGTATAGTGAAGAGGGCCCCCCAAGCAACAAACATAAGCAAAACAACACATGAAATCAGAACCTTATGAACATCTCCGGAGCTGCGGGGTTCAGGCTTATGAGCTTCACAGGCTTTATGAGCCTTGCAAACCTTCAAACACGACAACATAGAACAAGCAAAACAAGCACGACAAGAGATGGGCTGGCCTCCGTCACAAACCGGTCGGATCTGTCCAATAGGGTAGCACTCCTCCGTCGCGGCTCATACTTCGAATGATTGAGATGGTGCCGGCATGAATCGGTCTTGACCGTGCGTCTTGGTGTTTTAAGGATTTAGTTAATTGGTATGATGCTTTAGTTGCAATTAATTACGCAAGGAACCTTCCCAAACCCTAAATCCTAAACCGCATATGAGGCTCCCCCCCCCCCGGTCGGGGCGGCGCGCCCGAAGCCCTAGACGGGCAGCACATTCAATTTCCTACACCGCTCCTCACGCGCGAATCCGAACTCAAAGCCCTAAACCTAAACCCTAGACCTAAGCCCCAAACCCTGAATCCTCAGCCCTATACACCTACACCCTAAACACCTAAACCCGAAACCCAGAACACATGAACCAAAAGCCTGAATGTGGACGCCAAATCCAACAAAAGCCTTACAGCATCCAAAGCGCCAGAGACAGAGACATTCAAGGCACCCTTTTAAGAAAATCCTGCAAGGAATCCTTTAAAGAACCCCTTAAGGAACCCTCTGCGGAACCCTTTCTGGAATCCATATAGGAATCCTTTAAGAAATCCTGTGAGCAACCCTTTAAGTCTTCGGTCGTCTCCTGCCACATCACATCCGGATCCTGCTAGAGGCTGTGGCGGGGGCGGGTCCCACAAAGCTTCGGGTTTTGGGGTTTTGGGCCTCAGGGTGTTAGGGCTTCAGGGTTTAGGGTGGTAACGGATGTACTGGGATGTTCTTCAGTGATCTAGAGGGGGTTCTACGTGGTTCTGGGTGCGAGGGCGTCGGACTTGGGCTTTTGGTTTGGGCGTTGAGTTGTGAGGCTCTGGTTTTGGGTTTGCGTCGCCAGATCAGGCCTGACTGCATCACTAAGCCTAAGCCGTAACAGCATAAAGCCGCCAAAGCCCTAAACCCCTACAACCCACAGCCCCAACACGAAATCCTCAAAGCCGAATGATGAAGCACTGTCACGACGTGACCTCAACCTATGCGACTTAAGTATTGCCGCTGTTCACCTCGTCATCTGTGTTTTTACGGGGATGCCCCAACCCCATACCCTGAACAAGCCCCACACGTCAAGCCCTAACACATAAACTCAGCATCAAGCACCCCATCGAAGGTGCCTGCGTGAAGCACCAAATCGTCTTCGCCTTGTAGCGGTCACTGTCCTGCCCATAATTGTGTGTAAAGATCTTGAAACCCTAAACCCTAAACCATAAGCTTCCGCCGATTCTGCTTGTGTGTAAAGGTCTTGAGACCACCCCTGAGAGTTGGGGTTTAGCATTTGGGGCCTGGTGTCATCTTCCCAACCCAAATCAACAAAGGCCTAGGCTGTCCAATGCAGCAGCCTTCTGCGGCAGAGAAAGAGAGATATGGAGAGAGAGAAAGAGAGATATGGAGAGAGAGAGAGAGAGGGGGAGGGAGGGAGGGAGAGAGAGGGAGAGAGAGCACAGGAGAGGGAGAGAGTATTTTTGTCGCGAGTGCATGTAAGCGTGTCCTCTCACGGCGAACACACCATTCCTCGCACCGAACTCAAACGGCATATAAGCAGGCACCCTGAAGAGTCCGGCAGTCATGAAACGGCAGTGCTGCATGGGTGGTGGGTGGGCATATCCGGAGGTTGCCAGTCTATTCACGTCCTAAACCCTGAACCCAAAATGGCCCAAAACCCTAAAACCTAATCCTAAGCCCTAAATCAAACTCTTAGCCCAAGTCCTGAACCGTACACCTTATAACCTTTAGATTGCGCGATCTCGCTCCTATTGGAGTCTCTCTGAATCTATCCAGGCGAAACCTAAACACTGTAACTGTAGTCAGAATACTCATGGTAGACATGAAAATCCATATCAATAATGAAGATTCACAACAACTAGGTTCCTGAGTGACCCCTGTATCATAAGGGGACCCTTTTCCTACTATTCAGTTTTAATAAGGGGACCCGAAAACAAAAAAGGGTACACGTGCACAACTCAGAATTATACATCCCTTATAGAACCCTTTAACTTTGAAGCTCCCTTATAGAACCCCCCAAGGAACCCTCTAAAAAAGGGTGCTACCCAGGAACCTAGACTACAAGGAGCCCTTTGGATGAGCAGTATGGGAGTTTCCGACAATAGGGGACCCTAATATAGTACCCTAAACCGTAGGATCCTTATTTATAAGGACCCCAAAATAAGGTATCCCTAATTTTCGGAAACTCCCGTATGGAGACGAAACCCTGAACCCTCAACTCCGAGATGGGGTGGCCAATGCAGCTTCGAGTCTTTCGGGATTTAAAATTTAGGGTTCTTGGGCTAAGGGTTTAGGGTTTAGGGCTCTTGGGTTAAGGGTTTAGGCTTCTTGGGTTAAGGGTTTAGGGCTCTTGGGTTGAGGGTTTAGGGTTCTTGGGTTCTTGGGTGCTTGGGTTCTTGTTCTTGGGTTCTTGGGTTCCTGGGTTCTTGGGTTCTTGGGTTCTTGTTCTTGGGTTCTTGGGTTCTTGTTCTTGGGTTCTTGGGTTCTTGGGTTCTTGGGTTCTTGTTCTTGGGTTCTTGGGTTCTTGGGTTCTTGTTCTTGGGTTGAGGGTTTAGGGTTTAAGGTTCTTGTTCTTGGGTTCTTGGGTTAAGGGTTTAGGGTTCTTGGGTTGATGCCGGGTTTCGGGCTGAGGGTTTCGGATTTCGGACTTGGGATACAGGGTTTCGGGGTTGGGGTGTAGGATTCAGACGTTAGGGCGAGTTAGGGCTACGGGGGCCGAGGGTTTGGGAGATCGTGTAAAGCCGATGACTGGCCTGGAAGGGATTTCGGCAGAAGTTCTGGACCAGATTCCTGCCAGGGGCGATGCTCGGATTTGGATTCCTCTAGACATCTCCTGGGGTGCACAGGGTTTAGAGCTTAGGGTTTTGCGTCAAGGGTTGCAGTCTTGTGTTTAGGGCTTGAATGCTAGGAGTCAGAGTCAAGGAGTTCAGGAAGTTGCGGGGCTTAGACCACAGAATGCGATCGCCCAGTCTTTCCAGCTCCACTTTGGCTATTTGACCAATGCACTAGCACCCTGCTCTGTGGCATCCGGTCGGATGATTCCTAAACCCTAAACCCTGAGCCCTGAGCGAAAATCCTCCCTGCTACTTTATGGGTCATTTCCGGGCTAAAGAGTCAGAAGGTCTGGATTATGGCGAGGAGGGCCTTTCAACTGGGCTCTTGAGCTCTAATCTAAGTTACCATAATAGGGGATCTATCGAAAATGATCGGGTTTCCTTATGATGGTAACTTAAATGAAGCTCCTCAACAAGAGCCCAGTAAAGGCTTAAGGTGGGGAGCTTGGGAACTTGGCCTTAGGGTGTCATGCTGCAAGTTCGAAGATAAGAACCCTGAGCATTCAAGAACCTAAGAGCGCCCTGCAAAAGCAAGGTTCAGCATTTCGGGGCTTAGGTTTAGGGTTTAGGGTCTAAGGTACAGGGGCACCAAGCGTCAGTAACCTGTCATTTGATAACCCCTGTCAACACCCTGAAGCAGACATCCCATCACAACACACGAAAAAACCCTAAAGCACCGGACAAATTGATCTCAAATCCTCAAAGCCCTAGCAAAACAAAACCCGAAGTCCTGACACCTGAACGAAAGCCCCAAACCCCAACATAGGGGGCGCAACAATTAGCAGAAGTATTCCCTGTTCGTCCCTCTGTAAGAATACGACACTACCCAACCAACAAAACTAACCCAGCGTCCCTCAAAATAACTCATCTACAACCCTTCATAGAACCCATTCAGACTGTTCGCATCATCAAAGCCCCTATACGACCTTTACCGTAATCCTTGTAGAAACGCTTATAGCAGCCCAAAATCAAAGGAAGCATCTTTAGCTATTAAGGCCCTTAAACCCTAAACCTCAAACCCTGAGCCTTAAACCCTAAACCCAACCCTAAACACAAACCCTAAACCCAAAACCTTAAGCCCTAAACCTTAAGCCCTAAACCCAAAACCTTAAGAACCCAAACCCTAAACATACTTCAGCCCAAGCTTCGAGTCGGGGTAGTTGGCAGCCGTGTAGAGAGGACCCCGAGAGTCCGGGATCGCAGCATCACCTCAAGATTTTTTTTTGAACGTCTTTTTCCGTCTGCCTGTCTAGGTATTCGGAATCTGCCTTGCAGAAGGGGTTTAGGGTTTAAGGTTTAAGGGTTTAGGGTTTCGGACCAGGTTTCGGGGTTTAGGGTGGAGAGTGTTAAGGTTTAAAGGCTGGAGGTTTACAGTGTAGGGTTTGGCATTAGGGTTAAAGGTTTGAGGCTGGAGCTTTTTTTGAGGCTAGGGTTTAGGGAGAGTTTTAGGGTTTTGGGCAAAGAATGTCATTCCGTGAGTTAATGGCAGCAGTAGCTTTAAACACCAATGATCTTGCACTGGTCTGGATGGGACTGCGGTGTCACATGTAGATAGGTTCCAAAATTTCTCATTTTGAGGGTTACGGTATGTTACGGCTTAGGGTTTAGGAACACCCTTCATCAGGAAACGGTACCCGGGAACCTCACTGGAAGATAGAAACCTGAACAAACTTCCGTGGCGTCGTTGTTGCTCCATTCAGGTTGGGCAAGCCGGTACTCGATCTCCAGAGATTTGCTGCGACGTCGAACATCATGGGACCATTGTCTTTTGGTGTTTGTTGTGTAAAGCCACACCTACTCTCAAGGTCATGACTCTTTCACATCTTACGCGAACTGCCAGCAGAGCAAGGAACAAACAGTCAGTTTCCATGATGGCTATGCATTGGACCACAACGCACCCTGCACACACACACACCAACCAGGCGACAATCATTTTCGATGGCATTGCAACGGTGAGATCCACATGTATTGCTGCCATGATCGAAACCGCAGCAGTTACATCTTGTTCAAGATATAAGGTGAAATAACCGGGACTGTGCCTATTTCCTACTAGAGCATGTGCCGATATTGGTAGTGTTCCTGCTGACTTCCCACTTACTGTAGCGGCCTAAATAATTAGAAAGGTTTTGGGGGCCCATTATACAATAATTATAATAAGGAACCCCCCAAATAGTATAGGTAATTATTAAGGCCCCTATATTAACCTCAAGTGTGCGAAACTTGGAGCCCACCCATTCGCGCGGCATGTGCGCGCGTGGCAGCCGCACCGGCGTTGGACTTTTCAGGGAGCGAAAGGCCCAAAGAAGCGGTCGATCATGCACAGTTTAGGATTCAAGGGTTTTGGATTTACGGGTCAAGGGTTTAGGGCACCATTTTGGTGATCCTTGCTCCAAACCCTTATAGAACCCTTAAAACTTATAGTTACCCTTACAGTTATCCTTATAGTTATCCTTATAGTTACCTTATAGTTACCCTTATAGTTACCCTTATAGTTACCCTTATCGTTACCCTTACAATGACCAAGTTTGGGGCTTTTGCGCTCAGTCTCGTGGCCCACGGCGACCATGTCACGCCCTCTGGTTGATCACCGGCAATGGTCGGTTTGCAAGGATGGCTTGCCGACACTCTTCCTTGGTTGTTCTTCGGCTCCCCAAAAAACACAACAGATAACATAAGTACATAACCGTAGGTATATAGCTACGCGTGCATGTATACAAAAAGCGTGTGTGTATATGTATAGCTATATGATGCGCCGCTATATACATACATATATATATATGCATATTTATTGGTTGTGTGTGCGCCTGTGTGTGTATATATATATGTGTGTGTGTGTGTGCATGCATGCATGCACGGACGGACGGACGGACGGACGGACAGCATGCATGCATGGATGGATGGATGGATGGATGGTTGGATGTATCTACGTTTGTATGAAGGAATGTATGTATGTATGTATGTACATATGTATGTATGCATGTATGAATGTACGCATTATACTTATAGTCACATGTATGTTCGTATTTCCATGCATTTTGTATTGTTAGTATTATTTGCATTTTTATACATGTGTTATTTATTGATGTATTTATTTGGATGTTTACACGAAAGAAACCCATATGCACAAGTCTAGACGCGTACATGCTGAATACATGTGCATGTGTGTGGTATATACATGTATGGCTGTATGTATGTATGTATGTATGTTTGTACGTATTTATGTATGTATGTACGTATGTATGTGTACATAGCGATCTAGCTACTGGCGACTTAACCACATAATGACATGAGTTGCTTGCCCAAGCAGCGTGTGAATTAACCCCACTACCTCAAAAACTACAGTCCGCGCTTACAGACCCCAAACAGCTGAAGAAGACCAAAACAATCAGAAAGAGCTGCAAAACAAATCCAAATGCAACAAGCAAGACCAAAAGCCCCAAAAGCCTGTCACAGTCGACAAGCTGTCCCCAAAAACCGAAACCAAGCTTCAAAAACCCTGAACCAAGCTAAAACAAGGTTCTTCCAGCAGGTCTGCCGCCCTGCCGACCTCCGAAGCTCTTGCCGACCCGACTTTGGCAACAGCCGCCTCGATGACGCTGCCAGCCGGACCGCCGCTCGAGGTCTGATTTGCAGGGTTTAGGGTTTTGGGGTTAAACATAGTACAGATAAGACATAAAAAGTAATATGAGTAATATGCAGATATACTAAAGGTGTACATGTGGTATGGACCTATTGTACAAATGCAGATCTACAAGTATCTTGGTACATAGGTACACAGATATGCAGGTATATAGATGTATAGCTATATCTGGCATACACATACACAGGTACGTAGACAGTTAGATATGAAGGTATACAGGTATGTATCCAGAGGTACATATTCTGGTGTGTGTGTGTGTATATGTTTACATACATATGCATGCACCTATCTAAAAAGGTACAGATGCAGATACAGACATAGATAGATATGGAGATAGATATATATATATATACATATATACATCGGGATAGACATAGTAGCCATAGATAGTAGCCATAGTAGACATAAGCAGAGTCATAGACATACACGTAGATATAGACAGAGGCATCAATAGATGTCAGATGCTAAACGTTAGATATGTTTAGAGTATACAGATACTTACGAATCTCCAAACCCGAACCCAGAGACTCCAATATCCCTTAATTAAGGAATATACCTTAGATCATATTAGGGATCCTACTATAATTTAAGCTTTACTCCTTAACTAAGGGATATTGGAGTCTCTGGGAACACTCGAACTTCGAAGCCCAAAGCTCATGAGGGCCAGTACGCCAGCCTGGTACCTCGGATCTTGCTCCCAACTCTTGTCCTGGTTTGGGGCTTTCGGGCTTTAGCTTAGGGCCTTCAGGGCTTTGGGGTTTAGGGGTTAGGGTTTTGGGGTTTAAGGGTTTAGGGGTTTTTTTTGGGAAGGATGGCGGAACTCTTCGGAGTGCACTCGCATGCAATGTCCCAAAACTCACGGCGGCAAACACTCCTGCCATTCAGCTGGAAGCGTGTCGCAAAAAGGGGCTCTTAAAGGCCTGAAGACAGCCCTGTCACCGAGCACAGAAACTGCCCAGTTCCCTCGGACCGTCCAGCCCGCGCTCCGCGCTGGGCGAGACTTTGCTACGAAAAGGCAGCAATCCACCAANCTTAAAGGCCTGAAGACAGCCCTGTCACCGAGCACAGAAACTGCCCAGTTCCCTCGGACCGTCCAGCCCGCGCTCCGCGCTGGGCGAGACTTTGCTACGAAAAGGCAGCAATCCACCAACCCTTTCAAGCTAGTCGGAGTACTAAGGAGGCGGAGGGGCAGGTCTTCCTCAGAAAGTTCTCGCTCATGCCCTATCTCGACAAGGGATTTGACAAAAGCAGGCAAACCCTTGGAGCTCGCACCTCGCGTAGTATCTGGCAAAACCGGCCAACAGATAGCTTTAGAGACCCTAACCCCGGTCTCAACCTGATCAGGCGGCCTAAGAGTGGCCCAGAAGGGTCGTGGGCCAAGAGACACAACCGCTGGCGGCCACGCAAAGCGGTGTTGCTGCGGGACCGTCTCCGGAGCATCAAGGTCGGCGGCATCAAGCACCTGAAGACACGAAGCGGACTTTCGTAAATGCTCTGCCAACCGGCGGGTACTCCAAAACTCCATCCCACAAACTTCGCATTTGCTACCACCGGCAAGTTGGGTGGCTTTCGCTCGCCGACCATGTAGCTTACTTGTGTGCGAAGCAAGGGCCGCGGCGGTGCTGAAGGCCTTGCCGCACTCCCTGCACTCATGCCGGAGGTCGCCGCCTGAACTGATGGAGAACCTGCAGAAGATCCATCCCTGCTGGCGCGCGTGCTCCATTGCCCGCCACCGCGGAAGCATGTTGGCCCCCCTTTCGCGACGGCGGGCTCGTCGCTCCTTGACAAAAGCGCGAATCCAAGCTTTCGCACAGGCAGGGTGGCGAGCGAGGACCTCCCAGGGGTCGTCATCAGGGGCCAACTGTGCACACTGGCGGACAGCCTCTCGCGCCTCGCGTGCCCAGGCCCCTGTAGTGAGCCACAGCTCCCTGATGGAATCCGAGTCCTCGGCCCATAACCATGCAGCATGCCGGGTAAGTTCAGCGATCCTGAGCTCCTCGGAGCTGAGCACACCCAAGCCATCGCAAACATCCCCATCAGAAAGCCCACGAGATGAGCAGCCGAGGATAGGACGGAAGGCACGCCGGATGATCTCTATGTAGCCCGCGTGATAGGCATCCCGCTCCTTTTTTGTCTCCAGTCGCCAAAGACCGGCGCCGTGTTTGAATCTTGCGACCGGCATGGCAAGCAGCAGCTCTGTCTTCTCAGCACCAGAGAGATAGGGGTTGCATAGAAGCCGCATGAGGGGCTTCTGCAGCGCCCGAGCAAGGGTCCTCCTGCGGCATATGTCCTCAGCATCGCCACCGCTGATGGCAACCAGGGAGCCTAGATGAACGTATGTCGGCGTAATGTGTGCCGAGATGACAGCATCATCGGGCAGATGCACCGGAAAGGTAGCCCCTGCGACGGCACACCATTTAACTCGCTCGCTTCTGGCTCCTGGCCCATAAAAGACAGGCAGCAACTCGGACTTCCCCTGCCCCCAATTAATGGAGATGCCGATTTCGCGGAAAGCAACGGCAACCTCCCTCAGAGCAGCGGATGCCGTGGGTATGACCTCCTGTGCCTGTGCCGTGGCAAAAGGAACTGCAAGGTCGTCCATCCAAGTAGGTGCCGGGACCCTCACATCGCAGCGATGACCGACGAAGGCGACGCATCCTATCTCAGACATCCTAGCCTGGATCCGGGCAAGGACCGTGGCAAAGACATACTGAAATGCCAGATCAGCAAGAGGGGCCCCTGGCGTGGTGCCCGTATGGGTAACAAATGTGCTCTCACCATGGGATCCCAGGCTAAACCACGTGGTGTCGAGACTCGCAGCCAGGAGCCTGCGCACCTCAGGCTGTACATCACACCGCTCAAGAAGTCCTGGCGCCAGCGCCGTCGCAACAAAACGATCTCGCTCCATCTCCTCGTCGAAAAGAACAGACGCGAGGTAGCCGAGATAGGGGAGTGTGGCATCGGCATCGCGTCCCAGGAGGCCCTGCCGAATGGTGGCATAGAACGCAGTCTGTCCATCAACAAAGANGCGAGGTAGCCGAGATAGGGGAGTGTGGCATCGGCATCGCGTCCCAGGAGGCCCTGCCGAATGGTGGCATAGAACGCAGTCTGTCCATCAACAAAGATCACCCCTCCGGAGCGGTGCTTTGCATGGAGCTCCATCAAGAAACCACGAACCTGTGACATGGCCGCCTGCATGGGAGCGCGGGGCCGACTGCCACCCTGGCCTTCGACACGGATTGCCTCGAAGCCCCGCAGGAGCTCAGAACGCAGGGCACCCCCGAGTCCTTTCGCCCCAGCCTCCATGAGCATGATGGAGCGCCATCCACCTGGAACTGAAAGACATTTTCCAGGCTTTTCAATGGGCACTACACGGCCCCCGCGCCACAACAGAGGTGACTGCCCTCGCATGAGCATCTTGAGGACTAACGGGGTGTGCACATCAGCGGCAAGTCCTGGCGCGAATCGGAACACCTCCGCAGGCACACCCGATAACCCGGAGGCTTTGCGTGTGGCCATGGCGCCAAAAGCATGCGCAAGACTCGGAAGACTGAGGGCTTTGACCGCCTGAAGAGTCACACAGGCCTCCCTGGCCGGTCGCGTGCAGACAGTCTCTGCCTCGGCCGGAGTGGCCCTTTCCGCCACAGCAAAGTGCCGTCCCAAAAGCTCTAGCGAGTCAGGCGCGACTGTGCCGTCGGCCTGCAGCAGAGCTGGCGACAGATTCGGTTTCTTGTAACCGCGCCCTGTCCGCAGCACCCCACGGAACAAGCGATGAAGGCTCTCCGGCCCTGCTTGCTTGGCCTCTTGGAAGATGTGCCGCGTGGCAGCGGCCGCATCTTGTTTCGCCATCTGCGCAATGTGACGATTGGCTGTTCTGATCTGCAGGCCTAAGAACCCCAAATACAGCCCTTGCAGGTGTGTGTCGGCAGTGCTGACCCTCCGCCGTCGGCGCCAGGACTGGAAACAATCACTGAGGAGCATGCGCCGCATGACTATCTTTTGCTGATGGCATTCGCGTCGCAACTCACGCCGATGCCGAATGTGGAACCAGGTGGCATCAGATGTAGTCGGCCGACGTGCCCGCGTGGCAACTGCCGGGCAAATTCTCTCAAGGCCTCGACCAATATGCAGATTGATGGCGGCGAGATGTTCATCAACCCCTGCACTCCACGGGACACGCGGCATGTCCCTCAGAAGACAATGTAGGCTGATGCGCCCTTGGGGGGTACGAAGGTGCTGCAGGTCCAGCCGGGGCCTAGAACCAGCGCTAGAAACCTTCTGGCGGAGGGCAAACTCAACCAAAACCGGCTTATGGTCATGGTCAACCAGTCCTTCAAAGTCGGAGACAGGCAGAAGCGAGCGGGCGCCCTCCGAGATGGATCGAGGGTAAAGCACATAATCAATGCAGACCCCTTGGCCAATTGGACTGACCCACGTTGTAAGCTCCTGCCCTGCTGGATTCGTGCAACTCGAATGTGCCAACTCGTGTCTTTGTAAAAATTGGCGCAACAAAGCGGCATTGTCCGCTGAGGTCCCGGCTGTACTTGCCAAGCGAGCATTGGCATCGATGAGCACGAGCGGGATACAGTTGCACGGAATCATGGCAAAGGCCTGATGGAGTTCCGCCCACCATGTTCTGCGGTCGCTGGCTGATGCCTTGGCAGTGAGCGTGGGCGCTCAGCACTGCCAAGCGGAAGCACCCTATGCGTGCGGACACCAGCAGGATCCGTGGCCGACGGAGCAGCACACTAAACCCGGCAGTGTCCCAGTACAGCGGCTCATCCGCGAGCCAGCCAATGGGCTCAGTTTTGGAAAACCATATCTGACACCCCATCTGACCTTCACAAGCATCACTGCCCAACACGTGAAAATCAGGCAAATGTTGCCGCGGTTCACAAGGACACCTCGTCTCCTGGAGACCAACAATGCTTGCCCGCAAACGTCGGAATTGCTGACCNCCTTCACAAGCATCACTGCCCAACACGTGAAAATCAGGCAAATGTTGCCGCGGTTCACAAGGACACCTCGTCTCCTGGAGACCAACAATGCTTGCCCGCAAACGTCGGAATTGCTGACCCAGTGACTCCTTCTGCGATTGCGACGCAAGAGACAGACAGTTGTAGGTGCAGGCTCTGAACCGCAGGGTAGCCGTCTGCTGCGCAGGAGGAGAGCCGAGGACCTGACGAAGAGAGGGCCCCTTGGCAAGTGGGGCGGAGTCCTCGAGGTGGCCATGGAAGGTAAGAGCAGGCACCGCTGGGATGGCTCCGATGGCTGCCCAGAG
>BGNK01005723.1:19682-34965 GCA_003297005.1 Symbiodinium sp. clade A Y106
TCGTCCGCACACGCCGGGCACGTCGGTGCCAAGCTGGCTCGCTGCCACCCACAGACTGTCTCGCCACGGCTCCAGAGAACCACAACAATAACAGCCAGGAGGGTCCTGCGCATTCACGAATAGAAAGACCAAAGAAAAAGAAGATCCCAGTCTGCGCCGCAGCAACAGAGGGTATTCCAGCCACCACGGTGGGGAATAAAGGAAAGACCACCTCCAGAAAGGTACAGTGGCAATCCGCAGTATGCTCTGGTGATCTCGTCAAAGAGGCCCCACCCAGAGCGGCACTGTGGGCTCCAGTGAGCCACACGTAGGGTCGTCGGAGTTTAGCGAATGGATCCCGAGGGAAAACTGCAAACGCTAAACAAACTCGTGCCGAGACGCCTAACTTTAGGAGTTTAGGGTTTAGGGTTAAGGCGGATTCAGGGGCTTTAGCTTTTGTAAAGGCTCTTGGGGGTTGGGGGGGAAAGGGTTCAGGGAGCTGGAGACGTTGAGAAGGTCATTCACAAGGCTTGCTTCAGTTTGTGTTTCAAGGTTGTTCAAGGTAGATTCAGAGGGGCTTCAGGAGGTTCGAGAAGAGTTTTCAAAGGCTTGAAGAGTTTATGATATTACTTGGAGGATCATGGTGGGTTATAAGTAGGGTTATAAGTAGGGTAACTATAGTTGTAACCCTTATTAGGGACTTATAAGCCCACTTCTTACTACCCTGAACCCTAAACCCTAAAACCCTAAACCCTAAAAATCCCTGTAGAGCCCTAAAAAGAACCCTTAAAGGAACCCTTACAACTACCCATGAACCTCCAAGTAGGGACTTCGGAGGTGCTTTTCCAGAAACGGGGGCTTCCTTTAAAGGGGGCTACAAGAGATCTATAATAAGGTTCTATAATAGGGTTCCCTTTCAGGGTTAAAGGGGGCTATAAGGGATCTATAATGGCTAGGTTTTTGCGTTTTGGGGGTCGTTGAGTCAGGGTTTCGAAGTTCGGGCTTCTAGGCTTTAGGGTTTGGGGTTCCTTTAAGGGATCTATAAGGCTTGCAATAAGGGTACTATAGAGGTTTAGGGTGTTAGGGGAGAGACCGCGTCGCCCAGGCTGGCCCGTTCTTTCCTCTCGTCAAGTTTAGGCTATTTAGGGTTTAGGGCTTTGGGTTTTGGGGTTTCAAGGTTGAGGGTTTAGGGTTGAAGGGTGTTGGGTTGAAGGTTCGGGGCGGGGAGGCGTGGGCAGATTTGTTATCTCAAACTCTGTTCACATACCTATATTTCAACCAGTTCTGCGACCTCAACCGTAAAGACCATGAATCAACAATCCAGAAGTGTCCATGTGCGTAAATCGCATATACCTTGGCCTTCTAAAGTGCCTATATAGCGACTACTTTAAGGCCAAAGTATATACTATATCCTAAGGGTCCATGTACCCAGATGGTATATACTTTGGGCCCAATGTACCTATATAGGGAGTACTTCAAGGCCAAAGTATATACTATTTGGGTACATGGACACTTAGGGATCTGAATACCTGGGCCCTTATGGAATGATGGTCACCCAAACCCTAAACCCTCGTCGCATCATCGGATTCATTCTCGGCGCCCCCCTTCGGCTCCAACTCATCCTTCTCCTCTGGGTTGCCAGGTTGCCGGTTTAACGTTTAATAATTTAATATGGTTTAATAGAATTAGCATAGGCTTTGGGTCTACACTACTTCATGAAGCCGTCGCCTGACAGGCGATGAACCTCCAGTGTGACACAGCTTACAATGCACGCCTCCGGGTGTCACTTGGCTGGAAGCATCCTATCTACGCCGAAACTAGGCCCACCCTAAACCCCAAACCCAACTGAGAGTGTAGGGCTTATATGGGAGTTTCCGAAAATTAGGGGTACCTTATTTAGGGGTCCTTATAATAAGGATCCTACTATTTAGGATACTATATTAGGGTCCCCTATTTTGGGAAACTCCCATATGGGCATTGTAGATCTAGGGTTGAAGGTCCAGGGACTCGGAAGAAAAGCATCTTGAGGCAATCTGTGGCAGTACAAAATCTGCGACTGTAGCGAGTTGGGCTTTTTTGGTTTGGATTGTAGGGTGTCGGGTTTAGAGTCTAGGGGTTTGTAGAAGAAGCGATTCTGTGTGAATTTTTGCAGTGGCATGTCTCTATCGGGGTTTCGAGCCTCCTGTAACAGTCCGCCAAAGTAGTACAGACTTTATCTTGTTGGGCACAGTAGAGTTTAGGGTTTAGTAAGTCCTAAGTCTTAAACCCTCCGGCTCTGCACCGACGGCGGAGAAGAAGCTTTTCAGTGTGTTTCGTTTTTGTTGCATCTTCCGAAGCTGAGTTGTTTGTCGTAATCCCGACATCCTGTACCCTAAATGCAGCACAATGGGATCGAGACTCTGGTATTGATTTGTCGAAGCTCCTAAACCCTAAACCCTAAAAAGGGTTACAGGGACTACTTTAGGCGACTTCAAGGGGCTTTTCATACGGTTGATGATATAAATCCTGCATTGCCCACAATGAGGAATATACCAAAAAATCCCATAGTCTAGGGTCATTAAGGTAATATCGTCAACCATAGGAATCCTTGGGGGTTACCTTAAGGACCAAATGACCCTTAAAAGAAGGGGCCCTATACAATTATATTATGAATCCCTATAAGGTATATGAACCCTAAACCCTTTTACAGTAGAAGCCAAAAAGTTGGAAACCCAATAGCCTCAATCCTTAAGAGTAATGTATAGGGAATCCCAGCACTATTTGGCCTTAATCCGGTTTCCAACTTTACGGGGTTTACTGTAGGCTTCTTTTCGTCCTTAAGGTAAGGAGCCTCAAGATTTCAAGGCTTTGCACCGTCACCGCTGCCAGCAGCGATTGGATGGCATTCCCCGCCTTCAGCACAGCATATGCAGGCGCTGGCTAACCCTAAACCCTAAACACAAACCCAACACCCTAAAGCATATGCAGGCGCAGGAGGTTCAGGAGTTGAGGGGTTCAAGTAAGCAGCAAAGAGTTAGAGCTCTGAGTCTGTAGGGGTCGTGCGGATTACCTGAAGCCCCCAAAGCCTACCTCTCGTCATGGAACATCTAAGGACATCATCATAAGGAACCCTGCTGCAAGGTATGTCTACCAGTAAACTCTCAACCTGGAACTTGCCCATCCCCTAAACCCGAAACACCTAACTCCTAAACCCCCAAACCCTCAACTTTGAACCTGGAAAGCTCAGGGTTCAGAGTGAAGGGCATGGCCGTTTAGTGCCTTTGGCTGTCAGGATTCGGGTGCCTGAGCGCTTTCTGCATTGAGGCTTGAAGTGGTGCATTTCCCTTAGAGTCCATGCAGTCCCTGAAACAAGTAGGTTATGGTGGCTTAAGGTACGGTCCTGTACTTAGAAACGACCCGAAATCCCAAGTTATAGTTATCGGGAACCTTTGAGTATGGTTTACTTTGTGTATGGGGCTCGTAAACTTAGGCGTGCATTTCAGGATCCGTATACTCAGAGTATATAACAAATGAGGAAAGATGTTGTTGGCCGCCCTTGTCACAGGGTCCGGGACGTTTCTGGGACTCACCTGGTCATTAGAAGGAAGGCATGCGTGTTCCAATCTTCGTCATTGCGCACCTGGACACTTGCTGGGGCCTGTGTCCAAGTCTCGGCCATCGCGTCTACTTCGAGGTTTAGGGTTTAGGGTTTAGCTAAACCCTAAACCCTAAACCCTACAGTGGCCTGGGCAGCACACCCAACACCCTGATCCTCTAAGCCTAAGCCGGGTCTCAGGCCGGGTTCACGCTTTTTTGCTAAACCTCCCCTCCTTGCCCAAAATTCTCGTTGTCAATCTGATGCCCTACCTTAAGCTACCAGGCCTGGTTTTGTAAGTTCTTCTTATAAACCACTATATGGAAGATGGGGACTAGAAAAAACAGGTTTTGGTGGTTTAGGGTAGACACTATCACCCCTAAACCCTAAGCCCGAATACCAACCCTAAACCCTCAACCCTAACCCCGAAACCCCGAAACCCCAAACCCCTATAGTACCCTTATAGTAACCTTTATAGATCCCTTAAAGGAACCCCTGAACCCTAAAACCCAAAACCCTCTTTGTTTGAGCCCATGGGTCTGTCGGCAGGCAGCTGCCAAAAGACGGCTTCGCCTCCTCAGCTGATTCGCAGCTGGGTCAAGTTTGGGGAAATTCCGACAGGTTGCAAAATGCTTGGTGCTTAGGGTTTAGGGCTTAGGCTACCCTAACCATAAACCTATAAGGCTTGGTGCTTAGGGTTTAGAGCTTACAGTTTGGAGCTTAGGCTTTAGGACTTGCGGTTTTGGGGCCGTTGGAGTTGTTTTGGTGTTAATAAAAGCGGCACGCCCTAATTCATATTTCTGCGACCTGCCTTAATGCCAGGTATTTTCCGTCGTACGAACCCTAAACCCTGAACTCCATAAACCTTGACACCTATAAACCCGAAACCTTTAAAGCCTGCTGAGCCCTCCGACTCCTCTCAGAAGCCGCAGGAAAGGCTTGTAAAAGTCTGCAGAACCACGTGTAGCTGGGGTTGAGAAATAAGGTTTAGAATGAAGGGTTGAGAGTTTAGGCCAAGACTGCTACAGCGATGGGGTGTCGTTTGAAGTTAGGGCTCATGCTCAGCAGGTGAATTTGTAAACGCTTTCTGCGAAGGGGCAGAGCGGGAAGGGGGGGGTTCGACCGAGCCCTGTAGAAGAGAAGGCGTCAGTGTGCTTTGGTGAATGTCCCCGTCAAAGACAGCCCCCACAGCCCCCAAAACCAAGGCCCTCATTCCACAGATCCGAAAAACCCTGAGTCCCTTCTCCCTGTATTCTGAACCCTCAAACCTTGAACCCTCTGCCGATATGATTTCCTGTTGTACCACCTTCAAAAGCTAGTTTTTGTAGCATTCAGCTTGGACTGATAAAACAAAAGCCCTGAACCCTTAGAGATCTCTAGGTAACTCGAGCCGCACTGCGACGAGTATCACCGTGGCTTTCATTGCTGGGCCTGGGCCTCGTCCTTCAGTGTTGCCGGGGCCTGCTTTTTTGGGGGTGGTCAAAAGGGTTTAGGGTGTAGGGTTTAGGGATGTGGGATTCGTGGTTTTTGGTTGGGTCAAGACGTCCCTAAGGGTCCACGTACTCAAAGAGGCTATACTTTGGCCTTAAGGTGGTCCCTATATAGGTACATTGGGCCCAAAGTATATACTATTTGGGTACATGGACGCTTAGAGGCTCAGGGTTTAGGATTTCAGGTTAACGGCTCAGCGCCGAGGTGTTTACGTGTAGGCTCAGGGTGCCTCGACAAGGGATGGATCCACCTCTGATTCACGAGCCTTATCCTTTCCGTTCAAGATACATGGGAAGTTCTAATGATAATTATGGGGGTCTGAACAAATTCATAGTACATAGTAACATTCACTGTAGCCCTTGTATGACAGTACAGACAGTATAATTATAATTACGCCAGACACCAAGAACAAATTCTAAAAGTATTGAGATGCTTACATTGCTCCAGATTTAATTTGTGGTTTGGTTTCCAGGCTCTTTGTGCGTTGGCTTCTGGTTCAGAGGGTCCACGCAAAGTTGCCCGATGCCTTCTGCAGCAACCTGCGTAGGATCCCGGAAGACTTAAACCCTACCCCAAACCCGAAACCTCAAACCCTCCCTAGACCCCCCAATTATCCCAGGGCCATAAGGACTCTATTAAAGGGCCCTTGGGGGGTTAGCATTTGGCCCGCAGCCCCAAGCCCTAAACCCTGTAACCCTCAACCCTAAACTCTTACCCCAAACCCGAAAGAACCTAAACCCCAAACCCTAAACCCTTAAACCCGAAATCGACTCGAACCCCTCGAATCGCAATCTGAAGCTTCCCCTGAGAGGTCGGCAGGGGATTGCATCTTCCAGCGCTTCGAGCTTCAATACCAGGAGATCTCCGCTTAGTAGGTATAGCTTCGTCAGTGCTTTTGGACTTCTCCTGTTTTTTATTGTAAGAAAACTCCAAGGGATTATTTAAACGAAACCATGCATGTCTTTTATTTTTGGTTATAATGGTTCTAAGGCCGCTTGAGGTGCAGGTAACCCGTAACCTTCTTGTGGCATTCTAACCCCACATAAAATCATGAGGGTTCGGCTTCAGTTCCGCTAGCGTACCGGGCAAGCAGTTCCTTGAACGGTACTATGGCATATGGGAGTTTCTGAAAATAGGGGACCCTAATATAGTACCCTAAATAAGGACCCCAAAATAAGGTACCCCTAATTTTCGGAAACCCCCACATGGGGTTCGGAGATTACAGGGCTTAACGGCTTCGGATTTCAGCCCTAAACCCCAAACCCTTTAGGTTTCTGAGCTTCGGGGTGCAGGGCTTCAGACGGTAGGGTTTTGGGTCCTTCGGCGCGTTGAGGTTTCCGGTTTAGGGTTTAGGGTGTTTTATACTAGGTTCCAGTGGCTCACCTTAGTTGTAAGCTCAACTAACCCACCTTTTTCAGGACGTATATCAGGAAATCATAGTAAGGAGGCCTGAACATGTCGGTTCCTTAGGGTCCTCCCTGGAGGTCTGGAAGCCCCAAAAGGCTCCCCCAAGCAAGCCTTACATCATCTTAGATCCCAAACCCCTAGTAGTAGAGTAGGTAACCTTGAACCTTTTGGGGTAGTATATTCCCTATATAACCCTTATATTATGAAAAAGGTTAACCTTTGGTTCCCCATGATACCCGACAAGTAGGAACCTGAGTTCTTGCGAAGGAATCTACTTCAAATTGCCATACTAGGCAACTATGGTGAATTATTTTGATTTCCTATACTTATGGCAAGCTAAACTGAGTTCCTTAACAAGAACCTAGAAACGGTACCCCTAGGTTTGTTGCAGGATAGGCATGTTTCAAGTCGGGTTAAGCGTAAGGTTTATGATTTGAAGTTAGGCGGTTCGGGGCCTACCTGTAGTCTCCATTGTAGTTCCTTTTTTTGGTTTAACCAGTTTTATATTAAGGATTCTAAAAAGGTAACCCCAAAAAGGAACTACAATGGAGACTATAGGTAGTTTCGATTTCTCCTCTGGAGCCTGAGCCTTACATAAACCCGGGATGCAGTTTACGACGGTTTAGGGTTTAGGGTTTAGGGCAGTGTTGTGGAGTGCTGTGGGAACCAGGAGGAAGCCGCCACTGCCTGGGAAACAGCGCCGAGAGCTCAGATTCTGGCGAAATTAAATAATCATAGTAGTGGAGTCCAGAAACCTTTGATTGCCTATACTCTGGCCTAAAGTGACTATAAGAATAGCTTACACGGACCTTACGGATTGAGGAGATGGGGTATGGGGTAGGACCCAGCGTCGTGACGTTGTTTTCCGTAAAGTCACCACGTGCAAAAGGAAGTTCAGCTTGAGGCTCCAGCATGAGTTTGCCCGAGAGAAGGACCCCACTGAGAGCCTTCGGATGTCTTCTGTCGGGCTTCCTGGCATTGCTCGTGTTTTCCTGCAGCTTGTGTATAGTCCGCAGCCCAAACTGGTGGAAGGCCGGGCGTCCACGGAAGAAGCCGGATAGCATCGCAGACCTGGCGGTGCTGTTGCTGCCGGAGGAGCCGATCGAAGAGCTCTTCGCAGAGCGCGGGATGGGGCCCCAACACTTGGAGTCCTGACCTGACGCTATATGGTGCCTTGCAGGCCAAGGAAGCGGCTTTGTTCCTTGTGTACGACGGCTACTACCTGCACCTAAAGCCCGAGGGAATTGTGGGTGACGGTCGCAAGAGCAAAGCGCTCCTCGATTTCGCTCCAGCTGGATCGTACGTTTTGCGCATAGCTCACGCCCACCGATGATTGGAGCTTTCATGCGAGATGGGGGAAGTTGTGGTAGTAAAGGCATTGCTTCAAGTCGCTGAGTTCTTGTTGGAACAACTGGGAACAGCAATGCATCCTGATCGAAGAATCAGTCTGCAGAACTTCGTGGAGGATCCTGCCCGGCAAGCAGCGGTTGAGTGTACGGAGAGAGTAGCTGCGGAGCGCGCACGTGACTTCGACCCAGCATTGTTGTATGATTTTCGGCAGATGCAGCTGGGTGTGTCCACTTCCGAGGCGGAGGAACTTGTTGGAAGTTGGAAAATGCCCAGCTCTAGCACGCTGTAGTATCGAACATAGCCTCCAACCCCGGATGCAGTTTCTAGCTTGGGGTCTGAAGAGGGCCCAGCTTGCCCAAGTCATTTTGGAGCCCAAGGTTCGATGTGCGTGGTTGGATTGACGAAAGCCGAGATAGGGTTTAGGGTTTAGGGGTTTAGGGTTTAGGGTTGCACGATTTCCGTCAGTGTTTGGATGCCGCATCGACGAGAACTGGAAACCCACGACTGATTGGCTTCGAGCTCTGGGCTTGACGAAGGTTGCGGCTGCCAGAGTGATTTCGCGACATCCGAATGTCCTGGGGCTCAGCCTCGAGAAGAACTTGAAGCCTACAGTCCAGTGGCTTCTAGATTCTGGACTGACGAAAGCTGAGGTTGCCAGAGTGATGACTCGCGACGCAAGCATCTTGTGGAAAAACATCGCAGAGAACTTGAAGCTCACCGTCCATTGGCTGCGAGATACAGGGCTGACGAAAGCCGAGGTTGCTAGCGTGATTGCTCGGTTTCCCACAGTATTGGGATGCAGCATCGACGAGAGTTTGAAGCCCACGACTGAGCGGCTTCGAGAAGTGGGGTTGACAAAGGCTGAGGTTGTCAGAGTGATTGTACGAAAGCCGGAAATGTTGGGATGCAGCATCGAAGACAACTTGAAGCCCACGGTCCAGTGGCTTGGAGACATGGGATTGACGGAAGCTGAGGTTGCTATGGTGTCAGCTAGATTTGCACCTGTTTTGGGTCTGAGCTTGGAGAAGAACTTGAAGCCGAAGGTACGCTGGCTGTTGGAGCGGTTCTCCTCAAAGCATGTTCGCCACTTGCTCACGCGGAATCCGTACATGTTTGGGCAGAGTTTGAAGCGCTGGGCCCAGCGGTTCGAGGTTCTCGAGGAATGCGGCAAGCTGTCTGTGTTCGGTTCTGCGGTCAGGTCGACGGACGCGGCTGTTGCCGTGAGATACGAAGGACAGCAAAATCAGCTGGTGCAAGAGTGAGTACTGTAGCAATTTCAGACCAGTTTACTGAAATTGGGCGTTGCAGGGTTATGTGGTAAGTGCACAGTACGTTTTGCAAAACCTTTCGAAGCACTGTTGATTGCTGTTGTGTGACGACACTGCCGGCAGGAGCTTGCCGTACCATGTAGCTCTTGATATTCCGTTTTCGGGACTGGGCATGTATTGCCTGCAGTTTTTGAGATCTGAGCTGTCTCCCGGTTGGATTTCAGCAGTCTTTGTGTTGACACGGCAGTACTATAGACTCACACGGATGACATTTCCATTCAACGTAAGGGGCCTTAACTCTACCCGTGCGTCGCCTATCCAAGCCCAAAATGGGATTGAAGCGCAAGCTCTTTTCGGGCTTAGGGTTTAGGGGTTCTCGAAACAAGTACCTGTCAATGGCACCCATGCGCGGGGCATCGTCCTTTTCGCCCTCCGGTGTAGCCGGCTCCATGTTTTCTACCATTATGGAATAGGCCCCAAAAGACCATCCTCACTATGGCTTTAGGGACTCTAAGCCCTAAGCCCTAAGTCCCTAAACCCCAAACCCTAAACCCCTAACCTAACCCCTAAACCCTAAACCCTAAAAGCGTATATCTGGAGCCTCTGGATTAGAAGCAAAAACCCTCAGGCCGTCGACCTGTGGATCCCTGAGTGTACGCTCCGGGCCAAGTTGTACGATTTCCAACCTCGCCCAGGCACACACCAAGGGGCTGAAGGGGTTCAGGGGCTGTGGCTTTAGGAGGTTTAGACGGTTTGGGTTTTGGGGGGGTTTAGGGTTAGGATTTGGAAGGGTTTGGGATTTGTGGAGTTAGGGGATGGAGGGATTGATCCAAATCAGATGCTCGCAAGGTTTTGGATTTTGGTGAGTGGATTTGTGGTTGGTTTTGTCATAAGACTTCCTCGCCGACAGTCCTGAGGCGATATACCTCTGGAAAAGTAGTAGTTGATTCCAATCTGAGGTTTTCTGAGCCTAGACCCCTGGACCCACAACCGCAACCCTAGAAACGCTAAATCCTTAACCCTATAAGCTCCAAACGGATGCTCGTTTTTTCGTTAGAATGCCGGACCTTAAGGCTGAAGGATGTAGAGCCACAGCTATCAGGGTGTTGAGGTATTCGGAAAGGATGCTACGTATAGAAAGTAGGTTCTCTTTGTCAGGAATTAGTATTATGTTTGCGCAAGTATCCCCCATAAAGGTGCTCAGGACCTTTTAGGGGGGATTGGAAGTTCTAGTTTTGGATGACATGAAGCTTACTGGGTAGTCATATAGGGTTTCGGGTTTAGGTTTTATGCCCTCAACCCTAAAACCTAACCCTAAACCCCAGACCCTTAACCTAAAGCCCTAAACCCTCGGGTTCAGGGTTAAAGGGCTTTAGCTGCCGCCTTACGTCGTTTGCATATGGAAGCCCAGCCTACACATGGTCTAGGGTTTATAGGGTTCAGTCTAGTTCTAGTGCCATATACCCCTAGACCCTCTTCTGACTATGATGGCTTCTGTAAGCCTAAGGCTCTATGGACAGAGACCAACAGAAGAGCTTTTGTGCTATTTTGAGCTTTAGGGTATGAGACCCTACAAGGCCGAAGCCTCCAAGGCTTTGAGACCCCATACCCTATACAGCTTATACAAATTTAAGCTTCAGATATACCCTGAGAGCCCAATACCCCTTAATTAAGGAACATACCTAAATCATGGAATATACCTTAAATCATTTGGGGCTTCATATTATGGTTTAAGCTATATTCCTTAAGGGGTATTGGGCTCTCTGGGTAACCCTACAAATTCCTTGTTGTAAGGCTGTGTAGAACCCTTAATAGCAACCCTCGCTGCTCTTTGGTGGATTCCACACTTCCACATCTTCACGGTTACCCTAAACCCTAAACCCTACTGTTCCCTAGCCCGACAACCTAAACCCTAAGCAACTTTTTGTTGGCATGCAGCAATCTCTGCTCAGTCGACTCTTATGTTCCCTCGCTCGCTCTCTTGCACAACTCTGCCATAATCTGCTTGCTTTTTGGAGCCCCTCTCTCTCTCTCTCTCGCTCTGTCGCTCCTTTTCCCTCTCTTCTTCTAATCTTAGTCTTACTAGATTAGACTCCAATCTTTGCTCGGGAGAGATAGAAGTGTTCCCGACCAGGGCTTGCCCCTTCTTGCGAGTCTGATACGGCACGGCGTGTCCCAGGAAGTGCCTTTCCTGACAGAGGCACGCGGTGTACCGATCTCTAATGGCGACATCCACTGCGTCGCGGCACTCAAGCGATTGGTGCCAGGAGAGACTTTCGAGGCTGCCGCCGAGATGCTGCCGCATCCGCATGCACACGGGGAACTCTGCAAGCACTGCCCACGAGCCCGCCGAGCAGTAGAGCTAGAGTTTGAGGCACAGCAGGAGCAGGGAGTTTTGCCCGCACTTCCTCCCAAGCTCAGGTCTGTAAGAGCGTCATGACAGGATATTCCAGACACCAGAAGTTCGGCATCTTGAAAGAGGATCATTTCCTCGCGATGTTCGGCAAGACACCTGCGCAGCCGGGAGTGGAAGCGGCTCCTTTGTTCGACAGCCCGAAGCGCTGCATGACTTTCCTCGTGCCCCTGCTCCGTCAAGCCGAGAAGCATCCTTCTAAGGCTTCTAAGGTTGCCGTGTATTGCAAAGTGTTAGCCCCGAAACCCCTAAACGACACCAGACCCGTATTCAGTCCGACCCTAAACCCCTAAGCCCTAAACCCTAAACCCCTAAGCCCTAAGCCAACTGAAGGACACAGCCTACAACTTTCGTGCACGAGAGCTTTGTACCAACGGCGCCCCCCTGGCTTCACCCTGGGGCCTCACTGAGGCCTTTGAGCATGAAGGTTTTAGTTCGGGTTTAGGCTTCGGTTTTACTTGGAGCCTATAAAACCTTCCTTTTTAGGGCCTCTGTATATGATTTCCTTATGAGTCACAAAGGCAGGTTGTTTCGGGTTAAGGTATTGAGTGGTGATGATGACAGTGATTGTAGCGACAATGATAGTCGTTGCAGTTGAGCTGGCGACGCTTACGTTGAAGGGGTTTAGCCCTGAACCCTAAACCCTAAACAAACGGACCGTAGGTACGGCTGTCTTTTTATTGACCAGCTTTAACATTTGGAAGCATGCCAGGAGGAGGGCTTCCATCAGGATCATCTGGGGTGGGGTTTATGGAATTTCGATTATTCTTTAGGGTTTAGGCCTTCCTGACTTTCAGCATGAAGAACTCAGGGTCCAGAATTGTTGTGTTTAGGGTTTGAGGGTGTAGGCTCTAATCTAAGATCCCAGGCCCAACGGCTGTCAGACGGTTTGGCGTCCGTTTTGAGGTTTTTGGTAAGCCCTCGGAGCAAATCGAAAGCTTGATTGATTAATGCAGCTGCGCAGTCTGAACCTGCTGAAGGGTCAAGGAAAGCAGGGCTTACTCAACGTATAGTTCTGGTTCAGGGCTTGCTGAACGTATAGTTCTGGTTTAGAAGTAGTTCTAGGGTCTAATCTTACGTTTTGAGATGTTTAGATTGCATTGGGGGGGGGGGGTCAGGATGAAAGGTGCTATCACCTGATGTCGACTCCTCAAGCCTTGTAGTACCACATCCTCAAAGTCGTAGAACCTGACCTAATTTCTGGGGCCTAGGGCCTAGACAGATGGTAGACTGTGTTAGGTACGTGGTGCCGGAGCTGCATGTGTATTTTGTAGGTAACACAGAAGTCTCGGGGATACCTCATGGTCCGCGCAGAGCCTCGTAATGCATGTAGGACCTGCTCAGGATTTCTCTCATGCGGAGCCCGAATAGCCATGAACGCTAGGACATCCATACTGCAACTACCGCTAACTAAGGACCCTTGAGTTCAAAAAAGCAGCACCTGACTACGGACAAGATTATGGAAATAGGGCCTTATTCAGATAGGACCTGGGGCTCTATACAGTGGTCATGTCATGATTCCTGTGCAAGCTGGGGCGCTTCTCAAGGAACCACGCGTCTTGGGGTGTACAAGTAATCTTGACAGTGCCCAAGGAACCATGGACTTGGTAGGTAGGGTCTTTCGGGTAACTATAGCTATAACTACTTGTAACCCAATGAAGGTATATACCTATCAGCATGCATATACCTACCCACGAACACTTGTAGTAGAGAGACCCGATATAAGCCCCATGGAAACCGTAAAGCACCCACCTGGGAAACTTCAAGTGGCTCATATCATCCTCATATAGGGGTCCTTGAATAAGTAGACTAGTACTGTTAGGGTTCCTGAATACAATATCTGGAAAATATGCACGGGTAGTTGTCAAAATGATGGCCCTTTTGTGGGTACCCTAAATATTAGGTCTAGGTGCCGTAGTATAATAAGGACCCAAAAAGGGACCATAATTTGGACAACCACCCACATGACGCTAGTCTAAGTATTAAAAACTCCTAAACCCACGCCTAAACCGTAACCAAACGGAGAAGGCGCCGCTGCGGACGAGCTTCGTGCCTCTTGCGGGGGGCCCTGTTCCGGAGTGTAGGGATTAGGGTTTAGGGAGTAGGGTTTAGGGTTTAGGGATTATAGGGTTTAGGGAGTAGGGTTTAGGGTTTAGGGATTAGGGTTTAGGGATTAGGGTTTAGGGATTAGGGTGCGGGGTTTAGGATACAGACAGAGTTTAGGTTTCAGGGCTGTGTCTGTGTCTCTCCCCGAAAGACAAGACAGGTCGGTTCAGGTACCTTCCTTTTGGGATTCCGTCTTAAGGGCTTAATTGGGCATAGGGCCATTCCTTTTTGGTTTTTGGACAAGGATACTATGGGCTGCGAGAGGGTTGGGGAGCAATGAGCAATATAGAAGCCCGATCGGGCATTGGTACTATTCCTTCAGAGTACGTGTCATCAAGAGAATATACCACCAAACCCTATCCCAACTATGAATGTCCCTATAGTCGCGTGTAGGGTGCGCGGCTTGGGATTCGAAAGATCAGCCATTGACGGAGACTGCAGGGTTTAAGTTCAACACGGTTCAGGGTTTAGGATTCATGACTAAAAGAGTTTGAAGAGGGTGCACGGCACATGATTCAATCATGCTCTGGGATTCGACATCATCGAGGGTTTAATGCGAAGAAAATTCTGGGGGGCGGCATGGGGCAACCATTTGGCTTTGGACTTGATTCCTTTGGCGAGTCGGCCGCCGACGACATCATGCTACACCCGGAAGGCCGCGAAACCCCAGCTGCTAAATCGTCTTTGCCGAGAGCATGAGTTTGGCGTGTTGGCTTAGGGATTCAGATTTAAGTCTTGGTAGTGTTCAGTTTTATTCATGGTTCGAGCATTCCTATCGGTAAGACGGACGCCATCTCGTGAAGGCCGGAACCTAAAACTCCGAAACCTGTTGCAGCAAGCACACCTTCACACAGGCCCCGAAACCCACCTAGACCCTCCAACAACCCTTTGCTAAACCCCAAATTAACCACCACTAAAGAGCCTTTTTTAGAGGGGACTTGAGGGGTCCTGGTAAACTCTATCAAAGCCGAAACTTCGGACCGCAAGGTCCTGAACTCCCTTCACGCAGGCCTGAAATACCCAGTCTTGATGGCTAGAAGGCCTCAGTTCAATAAACCTTAAACCCTAAACCCCTAAACCCCGAGACCCTAAACCCCTAAACCCCGAGACCCTAAACCCTAAACCCCCAAACCCTAACAAAACCCCTAAAGCCCAGAAACCTCGGTTAAGGGCACTCCGGCGTGGGGAACCCGGGGTCTGAAATGCTGACGTCTCAAGGGCTGCATTCAATTTAGGGTTTAGGGTTTAGAGTTTAGGGATTAGGGATTAGGGTTTAGGGATTAGGGTTTAGGGTTTAGGGTTTAGGGATTAGGGTTTAGGGTTTAGGGTTTATGGTTTAGGGTTTAGGGTTTAGCCCTTCTGGCCCAGGCGCCTTCCAGAGGCGGGGTGGAGCGGGCAAAGTCCTGGGGGTAGGTTATCGCCATGTTCCTTGAGCCACTTTGGGCGTTGAAGTGTNTTAGGGTTTAGCCCTTCTGGCCCAGGCGCCTTCCAGAGGCGGGGTGGAGCGGGCAAAGTCCTGGGGGTAGGTTATCGCCATGTTCCTTGAGCCACTTTGGGCGTTGAAGTGTGATACTGCAACGTTGGTCGCGCTGGTTGGGCAGGACAAGGCCATTGTCTTTCCTTCCGGGCAGGCTATCGTTGTGGATCAGGTACGCTCAGGGCCAGCCAGGCTGGTCCTCTTCGTTGGCTTGCGTG
>BGNK01005724.1:5402-19824 GCA_003297005.1 Symbiodinium sp. clade A Y106
CCAGCACAACCAGAACCACCAGCACCACAAGGATAACCAGCACCATCAGCACCACCAGCACACCAGCACCACCAGCACCACCACTACCAGCACCGCCGCCACCACCGCCGCCGCGGCCACCACCACCACCACCACCACCACCACCACCACCACCACAATCTTCATCATCATCATCAGGTTCATATTCATAATCAATATTCATATCCCACCATCATCGTCATAGCAACAGCATCATCATCATTTTCATCATCAGCAACAGCAGCATCATCGCGATCATCATTTCTATCATCACCATTATCCTCATCATCGTCGTCCTCCCGCTCCTCGTCCTCCTCTGCTTCTTCCTCCTCCTCCTCCGCCTCCTCGGCATCAGCATCATCATCATCTTCATCTTTATCTTATCTCATCACCATCATCATCATCATGTTTATCTTTATCTCATCACCGTCATCACCATCATCATCATCATCTTCATCATCACCATCACTATCAGATCTTGGGAATGCAAAGTATGAAGCCCGGAACCAAGCATTGCCCTCAATCGCCAGACGTGCTTGTTCGCATTTCATCCGGCTGGAAGATCACACATGCTCAGAGCCACAGAACGTCTATGTTGGCATTCCATCCGATGGGAAGAGCACACATGCGCAAACCTGCACGCCGGTCTTTTTCTTTCCGATGGAAAGAACGTGCATGCTCGAAAGCATTGGCTACAAAGACAGAAGTGGTGAACAAGAACGGAAAGGATCTTCCGAAACCGAAGCCTTCAACCCTGCAATACCCTGCATCAGGTTAAGCAGAATGGCCAGCTCGACGAGACTAGTGATGATTTCCGTGTGAACATGAAGATCGGTCTGCGGCCGCAGAAGTTTGAGGCTTGGTGTAGCCTGTGTTTTTGCAGGGTGCCAACATTCAGGACTTCGAATCTGGACTTAGGACTTGTTGTATGCTTTGGGAGGAGCGTTTGTTTGGCTAAGTTGGGCTTTGTCTGAAAGCTTTGAAGATCAGGTTTTTGCTGCCGGATGGTCATGACATACGTGGTTTCGAGCTGTTGCCCTGGCACTGAAAGCCCTCAACCTTAGCCGTAATTAAGCTCTGCCTGCCCGAACCCCAGAGTCTTGCCCGACGCATGAGAGACAGCGGCTAGCGCTGAACTCGAGGGTGGTAGGCGAAGGATCAAGGGCTCGGGTCTCCATCAAGTGGCAGGCATGGTCCTCTGCCGGCGGAGCCATGGTGGTCGATGCCACTCGACCCGCAATTACTGGGTAACAGTTTAGCTCGTTGAAAAGGCGTCATGCTTCAGCGACCTGATCGAGGTGTTTCGAGGTCATGGTTCGACTGGACAGAGTCGAGCTTGGTGTAGGACTTACCACCAGAAACAATTTTGTTGCCGCCATTGCCATAGCTCTGTGGTAGTAGTAGCAGCAGCAGCAGCACCAGTGTCAGTCGTAGTAGCAGTACAAGTAGCAGTAGGCGGAGCAGTAGCGGTCGTCGTCGTCAGTAGCCGTTGGTGGTGGTGGGAGTGGTAGTAGTGATAGTAGTGGTAGCAGTGGTCGTAGTGGTCGTAGCGGTCGTAGTGGTAGTAATGGTAGCAGTACTGGTAGTAGTACTGGTAGTAGTACTGGTAGTAGTGGTGGTAGTAGTAGCAGTAGTAGTAGTAGTAGTTGTAGTAGCTGTAGTAGTAGTAGTAGTAGTAGTAGCAGTAGTAGTAGTAGTAGCAGTAGTAGTAGCAGTAGTAGTAGTAGTAGCAGCAGCAGTAGTAGTAGTAGTACTAGTAGTAGTAGGATCAAGCCCGGTCGTTTGCCCACCCCTTCTTTCCTCCTCGGCCCCTCTGCTCGCCCAGGAGAGCATCCATGTCCCAACCATGGTATCGTCCACCCAGACCCCATCCGTTCTGCCAAAGCATCCATGTCCCAACCATGATATCGTCCACCCAGACCCCATCCGTTCTGCCAGAGCATCCATGTCCCAACCATGATATCGTCCACCCAGACCCCATCCGTTCTGCCAGAGCATCCATGTCCCAACCATGATATCGTCCACCCAGACCCCATNCACCCAGAACCCCATCCGTTCTGCCAGAGCATCCATGTCCCAACCATGATATCGTCCACCCAGACCCCATCCGTTCTGCCAGAGCATCCATGTCCCAACCATGATATCGTCCACCCAGACCCCATCCGTTCTTGGAGAGTATCCATGTCCCGACCCCATCCGTTCTTGGAGAGCATCCATGTCCCAACCATGATATCGTCCACCCAGACCCCATCCGTTCTTGGAGAGCATCCATGTCCCATGCCGTATTAAACATGCATGCATGCATGCATGCATGCATATGTATGTACATACTGGCTCATGCTGGGCTGAAGACACAACGAAACATGTGTGTCAGGGGACCAGGAAGCGAAGCAGGCACTTCTCTTCCAGGCTTTCTGCGAATATAATACCCAATAAGTTGCAAAAAAACACAAATCCCGCAACGAAGCTGGAAGGCAGTGCGAAGCGCTTTCTTGAACGACTGTGGCTGGGCGCCGACAGCAGAAAACGTTGCGCTGGCCGAGACTTTTGCGTCACGACTCTCAACCCTGCAGTCAACTTGGCATAACGTGCACCACACAGGGCCTCATCGCAACTGTGCAGTTCCGATGTCATTTCTGGAAGCGGTCTGAAGCCCGAATCCCTCGTAAATAACAAGTAAAATGAAGCTAAATGACACGCACAGGTGGGCAAACGATGAGGTAACAACCTAGTAGTAGTAGTAGTAGAAGTAGAAGTAGAAGTAGAAAGTGAAGTAGAAGTAGAAGTAGTAGTAGTAGTAGTAGTAGTAGTAGTAGTAGTAGTAGTAGTAGTGGTAGTAGTGGTAGCAATGCTCAGAGTGGTCGTAGCGGTCGTAGTGGTCGTAGTGGTAGTAATGGTAGTAGGAATGGTAGTAGGAATGGTAGTAGGAATGGTAGTAGTAATGGTAGTAGTAATGGTAGTAGTGGTAGTAGTAGCAGTAGTAGTAGTAGTAGTAGTAGTAGTAGTAGTAGTAGTGGTAGTAGCAGTAGTCGCAGAAGTAGTAGTAGTAGTAGTAGTAGTAGTAGTACGTAGTAGTAGTAGTAGTTAGTAGTAGTAGTAGTAGTAGCAGCAGCAGCAGCGGCCGTCGTGGTCGTCGTCGTCGTGGTCGTCGTCGTCGTTGTGGCTGTCATCGTCGTAGTAACAGCAGGAGAAGGACAAGGAAGAGCGCTAGCACCCTATGTCGTAGAGATTGTATTATTCGTAACATGTTCAGTCTACTGCGAGAACTGTTGCAACTATTTTCTGTAGCATTATTAGGACAACGGTTGCTTTCATGGCACAGGCATGATGCCGTGTTTATGGTCAGGTGGTTGAGGGCCTACAGTTCGTTCGTAGTGTTTTGAGACCTGCTTCAGTGGAGCCTTTTCACAACAGTCAAGGTCAAGGACAAGAAGTACAAGGCAAGATCGTAGTGTCAACACAACGTCACAATTGCTTCCCTTTCTGGAAGGTTGCGATTTTCATCCGGACCCACGCACTGAGGCCCCAAAGCCCTCAAGGCCAAAACCTGAAGACCAGCTTTCACTTCGAATCCAATCCCATTGGAGCCTGCTTCCGCACGCCCATGTTGCCACAATCAAGAGACCCCCTGTGCCTCACCCCTGCGAGCGGTGCAGGTCTTCTTGGCGGAGGGCGCCGACGTAGCCCTGCTGTATGCTTGTACGATTGCGCACTTCAAGATGAACGACGAGATCCCCCAAAGCAACGGGGGAGCGGGGGCCGGTGCCATGTGAGTGCCGAGTAGAGAGAAGCGGGCTTCAGGTCTTTTGCGGGAGAAAGAGTCATCTTAGGGCTGGTCGGACCTTCGCGGTACTCAGCGATACTCGGGCTTTGAGTGAGTCTTCGCGGAAGATGTTTGGACCCAAGGTCCCTTCGTCTGCCTCCGCTTATCACTGCATCAGTTGCACAGCAAAGCGGGATAATTTTCCTGCTTGCGCTGCGTGAGAAGTTTGACTCAAGCAGCTGTCCCTGTGCGCTGCTCTGCCAAACCGCAGGCTGCATGCTGAAGGGCGCCGAAAACATGGCTTGGGCTTGTTGAAACGATCGTCATGGGCATACGGTAGCAGCGTGGTAGAATAGATACGTAGGCTAGCAGTAGTAGTTGAGGCACTGGTGGTGCATCGTAGCTAAATCTTCGCCTCACGCGAGCAGGAGTATTACTTGACATGGCGAGCCAAACACAGACCCGAAAGATCCGAAGCCCCAGCTCCAAACCCGTTCTGCGCGTTGTCTGACTTGTAAGACGTCGGGGCAATAACCTTTAGACCCAAAATGCCTGAGCAGCCCCTCCGTAGATGCGACCAAGACCCTTCCAAGGCCTCACCGGTGTGTTCTCTGTGACGACAGAGACTCGGTCCAAGAGCAGTTCGAGTTTATTGCCTTCGGGATGGGTTTTTTTTGGGACGCAAGGGGCTTGCGCAAGAAGTTTCTTAGTGATTTCAGGTCAAGGGTAGTCAATGAGTCAATGTTTGGGAAAGATGAAGGGGAGCTCACGGGAGCTCCTTAAACCATCCTAAGCCCTGCTCCTAGGCCTGTGCATCCACACGATATTCTCTTAGTCCGGACCTGAAACTTTTTCTAGTTCAGACCCGCAAGGAAAACATTTAAGATCGAAACCCTGAGCAGCTGTGGTGCTAGCACGAATAGCAGGCACAGAAGTAGCAGTCGTGGTTGCGGCAATAGCAAGTGTGGTTGTAGCACAGTGGTAGTGGTGGTGGTAGTAGTAGTAGTAGTGGTGGTAGTGGTAGCGGTAGCGGTAGCAGTAGCAGTAGCAGTCGCGGTAGCAAGGCAGAGACAGTAGCGGTAGCGGCAGCCGCAGCCCGGCAGCAGGAGCAGCGGGAGCATGCAGGCAGGAGCAACAGGAGGATCACCATTGGTCTCGTCAAGTCGTCAAGGCCTTTGTTCCTTAGCTGTTAGTTCCTTGTTCTTTTGGGACCTCGGCTGCTTGCATGGGGGGCTTAGAATGCTTGGGCTTTGTCTGCCGCGAGTTACTTCTGAACGTAAGCACGCTAAAGGATGCATGGCTGTTGGCGTTGGCCTTGTCTGCATGAGGTCCAAAGAATGTGCATGCCGCCAAGTTGGCCGGCTGGCAAACAGCTCCTTTGCCAAAATCTCGGCCTGAACCATTCGAAATGAACTATGGCCCTAAACCTGATAAACCCTTAAGGGTTTTCGCATAGCGGGGTTCTTAAAGCTCAGCAAGAGTGGCAATCTCGGTTGCGGACGGGCAGCAGCTTGAGGGCTTTTTTGGGCTTTACTTTTGGTGGACGCCGGTGGTTAGGGTGGGGTGTCACGGTAGCTATGCAGTTCTAACATGCCACGGAAACTTGTTGCGTTCCTTGTCGGCGCACTTTCAGCTGATTCATACTTGTACTGAAAATCCTCAGCAACTTGACGATTGCTGTGCACATAACCGTTGGGTTGGGTGGGCCCTAAGCGAGCGTTTCAGGTGCTGGTCGGCTTTCACAGCCGTGAGACGGGCGAGAAGGTTGTGTGCAAGGCCCGTGCCGAAACTCACTCCCTACACAAATCAAGCTATTACGTGACTTAGACCCCGACCACGTTTTAACCTTCAACAGGTCTGTGATGTGTCAGGCATCGAGCCCGGGTAATGCTAGTTTAACAGTAGTGTACTCAAGGAATGATCTGCATCTGGTTGAATCTAGTTGGGAATCGGTAAGCGCAACCCTCATAAAGCCCTGAGCCCAACACCCTCAACCGAATCTATGTCCACGCCACAACTTCACCGGTTAACCCGGCCTGCCCAACTCACCGACGAACCCTGCACTACCCTTACACGGGAAATCCCAAACACCCCTTAATTTCCCAACTGCCATTAGAAGCCTGTAAACCCTATAGTAGAAGCCAGAAAGTTGGAACATCATTATCCTCATGCGCTCAAGGTAAAGAATAAGGGATCCTAGCACTAATCCTCCTCAAGGCCATGTTCCAGCTTTCTGGCTTCTACTATAGGCTGTTATCCATCCCCACAGATCTCAGCAAGCTCCGCTACAGCCAGCTCCCCAAGCCCTCTCAAGTCAGTCGACGAACGCCTTAAAGCCTCTGACTACGTTTGAATATAACCCTAAACCCTAAACCCTAACCTTAAAGGGCCATTATGCTTTAAAAAAAAACTAACCTTAAGCAAAGACCACTGGAGCCCCTGACCCAGTACCGGCAATGAAGCCCCCTACTATTTCCAAAAGTACCGACCGAACCCCCCCACTTAATGGCCAAATAATCAAGCAGTCAATCCTTCTGATCTGACAGGTCTGATCTGAAAGAGTGAGCCCCTCAAAGCTAAGATGAATCACCCTGAGCCTATTAAACTATTAAATTGCATGCCAAGCTGCCAAAACGGTGCCCAGACCGGGTTTAAGGTTTCGGGTGACATGATAAGAATTCAGAGCTTCAGTGTTTAAGTTTAATCATGACAAAAAATTCAGAGCTTCAGTGTTTAAGTTTAATCAGAATGTTTCGACCGACAGACAGAACCGACCAGGAGGAGGTGGAGAGACTGAGAAAGCAAGCAGTAGCAGGAGCAGCAGCAACAGTTTTCAGTTCATGTTCTGAAACAAGAGTTTAAGTCTATATAGAGTAACTGCGAAAAGTGAAATGTAGCTCAAAATCGAAAACAGACAGCTTTCTGTGATGATACTAGGAATCTGTGCAGGCTCAGCTGCTGTAAGTAAATATACTGCACATATTCTATATCAGATAACATGCAATACCACTGCCAATACTGATACCAGTACTATTGCATTACAGCAGCATGAGCGTCCACTGTAGTACTACTGGTTTAGCTTAGGGTTTAGGGTTTAGGGTTACCCTAAACCCGAAACCCCTAAACCCTAAACCCTAAACCCTAAACCCTTAAACCCCTAAGCCCCTAAACCCCTAAACCCCTAAACCCCTAAACCCCTAAACCCCTAAACCCCTAAACCCCTAAACCCCTAAAGCCCTAAACCCCTAAACCCCTAAACCCTAAATCCCTAAACCCTAAATCCCTAAACCCTAAACCCTACTTGTACTTTTTGTGTGCTCTGCAGGAGGCAGACTACCACATCGGTGTCGTGGCTGCTCTGAAGCCCTCAACTCCCCGCCTGACACCCCCATGAGGCCCTGGTAAATTCCTGTACTTTTGTGGTTCTAAGGATTATTCTGAACCTTGTTGCCCTTAGAAGTAAAATCCGATACTTTTATGATTCTAAGGATTATTCTGATCCTTGTTGTTTCTATTTAGAAAAGCCCAGTTATGATCCTTGTTTTATTTAGAAAACCCTCTAAAACCCCACCATAATGCAAACCTATACTGTGTTCTCGGACGTCTTGGAAAGCTGCAAGGCCTACGCAAAGTCCAGTGCTGTTAGCCGAGGCAGCTTGCACAGTCTGCCCGATGTCCTTCCGGAGCTCTTCGTTTAGAGCTGCGGTGAAAGAATCAGAGAACTTGGTAATGGGGTTTTAAGATGTTATAAGTGTACCATAGTCAGAGTTACAATTAATCATGCAGATCGCCTAGATCCCACTGCAAGCCCCGGTGCCCGAAACACAGGAGTACTAACCCCACAACCGGCCAGCCTAGTATCAGGGCCTAAACAATTACCAATACTATGTTGGGGGTTCCTTATTATAGTTATAGTACAATATACCCCCAAAACCCTATTCTAATGATTAAGGCCCTTCTATTACTCCTAGTCAGGCCCTACTTGGAGGTTCATGGGTAGTTATAGGAGGGGTTATAAGAGGGTAACCATAATTATAACCCATAGATAGGGGGCTTATAACCCCACTTATACCCTGATGCCCTCTCATGCCTCAATAAGGTTTGCGATTTCGAGCCTCTCCCATCGTCCTGAAGCATTTTCCTAGATGCGTTCACCTTGATGGACTCTCGGCATCTGTGTTCGGACCTTCTTGGAACTGGCAACCGGTGAGGAGACTCCGACATTACTCCAAGTTTCGTCGATCGCGAAAAATCGAGTTCATCTGCTGCATCATAAAATCTCCTTCAGGTCCTTCAGGGTAGCAGTGCGTGCACTTTCGACTTCGACTTCGGGTTCAGGGGTTCAGGGCTCAGCCAAGCGTAGAACAAGTCCACCCCTGCACTCCAGTCCGTCCAGCCTAAACATCGTCTGCTGCTGCTGCTGCTACCTCCTCTCTTGCAGTCAACCGTACCCCGCGGACGGTTCGAAACCGTTCCAAGGTCCAAAACCCAAAGCCCCTTAAACCCTAAACCCTAAACCTTAAGCCCGATAGGGGTTGAGGGGCTTAAATTCGGACTACAAGGTTATTCAGACCCCAGTTTGTTCTACCCAGACCCCCTAGAGCATCCTCAAACAGAGCACCAACCTAAGGGCTTGTTAATGCCAAGGCCATCTCTGCCTGTAGACTCTCCGGTGCATGGCTCGATACATCCAAGCACATAGCAGCGAATCGAAAGCTCGACATTCTCAACGCTACACCCTTCCAATCCCCGAACAACGAAACCGAAGCCACTGAAACCCAAACCCTAAGTGACTTTTGATTGGCCACGTGCTCCTGCACGTGGACAGCGAGGCCCTGTTGTAGTTGCCAAATTTCAGATGCGGGGATTGAGATTTTTGGCTGGGGAAGTTGGGGGGTTTCGACGTTCTGGAGTCAAGGTCTTTCGTGCTTTCGGCCATCGTTTAGGAATTGAGGGTCTGGCGGTTCGGAGTTCGAACTTCCAGACTTAGGCGGAGTCTTGTGCAGTGCGGGAGCTCAGGGTTGTCGCAGTTTTGGCACCAAGAGGTCCTGTTGCAGTGTCTGCAGTATTGTCAGTGCTTTTTTGCTATTCAGCGACGCTGCCGTCAGCATGGTGTTGGTGATGATCCTGCTGGTGCTGCTGCTCATGATGATGATGGTCATGAGCACGATGGTTGTTGTTGCTAGCCGTCGTAGGTGGCCTGCAGTAGTACTAGTAGTAGTAGTAGTAGTAGTTGTTGTTGTTGTTGTGGTAGTGGCAGTGGCAGTGGCAGTGGCAGTGGCAGTGGTAGTAGTCGTCGTGGTGGTACTGCTGGTGGTGGTGGTGGTGGTGGTGGTGCTAGCTAGTAGTAGTGGTAGCGGTGCTGGAGGTGGTGCCGGCGGTGATCTAGAAGAAGAAGATGATGATCATGTTGGTTATGCTGGTACCTGCGGTGATCCAGGTGATGACTATGATGCTGCTGCTGACGATTTTGACGATGACGATGACGATCATGACGATGACGATCATGACGATGACGGCCATGACGATGATGCTTGCTTGCTCTTGCTTGTTTCGGCATTTGTCCGTGCTCTCCTTGCGTTGCATATGAGGGTCACTGTTCTGTCACCATCGGATCCCAGACTTTTCTAGCTCCGAGACATCTGCATATGCCGGATCGCGATAAGTTTGCCATCGGCCCAGGGTTCGGCGAGTTTCTCCAAGGGCTTGAAAGGGTATTGCCAGGGAGTTGTAGGGGCTTAGCCTTGGGGTGAAGTGGTGCGTAGTTTGGGATTTGGGGAAGTTACAGTTGGGTTTTCACCTTCAATTGAAGATGCATGTGAGCCCACTTGCATTCAACTTGCTTGACTCCCTAAGCCCAGCATCCCGAAGCAGAAAAACAGGTTTCGATTGCTGTGGATACCTGGCGCCGTCAATCGCAGAGCTGGCTCATGCACATATTCATCAAAGCATGTGAAAGCCAGACAGCCTCAGCTACAAACATGACTTCCGCCATACCCGATCGTAGGGCTCTAGCCACGGTTCGTAGATATTGTAACACCGCGTTTGGAAGCTTTTCCACAAGTCAACCCGACCTCCTTTTCTATTCTGACTCGTGACTCGTGCGATTCCAACCTCAGGGGCTTCAGGCCGTCAGGGGTCACAAGCCCTTGTTGGGTGGATGACATGGCTGACATGGCTTTCACAAGTCCCGTGCCAGAGGAAGCGCGGCCTGTTTGGAGCAGGGAAGATCAGGGCATCGCTGAGCTCATGTTCGCGAAGGAGGCGGCTAGAGACCGCGTGGGAAGGTATGCAAAGGTGCACTTCCGCTGGACGGTCTTCATGAAGCTTATCGGCCTAGTTGCGCTGATGTCCTTGTTTTCTGTGCAGTGGATTTCGGAAACTCGCTCCGAGGCACTGCTCAGAGTCACTGAGCTGTCGTCTCTCGGAAAAGACGTCCTATTGCAAGATCTCATATTGACATCTTCTGCCCGCCTGCTGGCCCTGTCAGGGGACTTGCGATGGCGTGATGAGTACTTCCTGAACGTGCAGCCTCTCTTGAGCATACTGTCCACCATCGAACGACGAGCGCCCGAGATTGCCAGAGAGTTCGTGCGCACGACAGGGGTTGCGAACGAAAGGCTGGTAGCTCTGGAAGAGAAGGCCATTGAGCTGTCTAAAACCAACACCAGCCTCGCTGCCGCCGTTATTTTCAGCAAAGACTACGAGAGCGACAAAGCACTTCTGCTCGAAGGTGTGGAGTCTATGAACAGCATGATCCTAGAAACGCGCAGCAGCTATGAGCAGATGCAGTCCTGGTGGAGCATCTTCAGCCTCTCCTTGGTTGTAGTTGCACTAGTCAGCAAATGCATTATGATTCTGCCCATGCAACATCTGGATCACAGCCTTCAGAAGCTCAGCAAGGAAGCGGATGAGGCGCAAGCAGTGTATAGCCAGCAGGTGAGGCAGCGCTTGCTGAAGAGAGCCGAAGATGTTGTGGTCACGGTACAGGGGCCCTGCTCCAAGCCGACCCTGAGGCGTCCCGGCAAGGCCGGAGACCCGCAGCTCAAAGGCCCGAAGACCCTGAAGCAAAGGCTCTCCTACCTTGCGGCTTGTGCACAGCTCTCCGCACTCACGGGCTTCGCCATCCCTGCGGCGCTTACCTTGGTGTCTCTTTACAAAGCACAGGTCGCAGACCCCTTGCAGCAGCTTATTTGGCATGCCAAGGACACGGCATTCTATGATGTGGCCTTGACCTCCAGCGCACGCATCTGTGCCCTGTCGCTGAATGAGAGCTGGGCCGAGAAATACGATCAATTCATCGCCCCTATGGATGCAGCTTTGGAAGGCTTGGCCATTGCCGCCCCGGAGTTAAGCGCGGAGTTTGCTGCGAGAACATCAGCTGCGAACGATGCCCTGATTGACATGGAGACAGTTGCGCTGGAAGCATGCACCTCTGGCTCATCTTACGGTAGCGTTGTATTGTCCAGCACCGACTATGAGGGCAACAAGACGCTTCTCACAGCTGGGATCACCAACATCACACAGGCCGTTTCCCAAATGCGGGACTCCTTCGAGGATGATGAGAGACTTTACCGCGTCGTCCAGCGGATTATGATGATGGTCAGCACTTTTCCGATCGTCACCGCCGACCTGTGCGCCGTAGTAGTAGCAGCTTGGATGGAAGCTTTGTCTTCAAGGGATGATGCAGAGGTTGATGAATCAGCAGAGCACGGATTCTTGGCAGACGTTATGGGCCTTGCCGTGTTGAACCTTGCCTCTGCCAAAGCCACGAAACTTCAGCTCTAATATAGGGGCCTTGATACTTGAAATTTAATTACAATACAATACAATAAGGAACCAAAAAATAGTATTGGTAATTATTTAGGCCCCTATATTCAGCGGCAGCTGTCCAAGATTTTCGAAGCGGCATGGGCCCAGGTCAGCGGAAACGCTGCATTTCTACAAGCTCTCCTTTATACCAGAAAAGACCCCAAACAGTGAAGGAGCACCTACAGTCGAAGCCCTCTATACCCAATAACCATTCCAGTACTATAAAGGTACTATACTGTTGGGGCCTTAATAATTAGAATAGGGTTTTGGGGTATGTTATACTATAATCATAATAAGGAACCTCCAGAATAGTATAGGAACATATTTAGGCCCCTATACCCAAAACCCTATAGATCCCTTAAACCTTCTAGACCCCTTTAAGGAACCAGTAGAACCCCCTGTGCTCCCGAAACCCAGGGTGTAAAACCGCACTGTAAAACACGCGTGGAAGGGAAGCGGCAGCTCGATTTTGGGAGGTGCTTGCTTGGAGGTTCATGGGTCGTTATAAGTGGGGTTATAAGTAGGGTACGGGTAACCATTATAACCCATATTAGAGGACTTATATAACTACCTATGAACCTCCAAGCAAGCATGAGTCCCGGCCATACTGCGTTCAGCACTGTGGCAAGAGCATGATTTTAGCAGGCATTTCTCACGGGACTGGTGGCAAGATGCTGCATGCCACATCGCCGGCGGCGCTGGCGGGAGCAGGACTTCGAGTTTCGCAAAAGTCCTACGCCTGAGAACGGCGAGACCACACCGAGCAGCGACTCGAGCAACCTCAAGTGACCTCATAGAGTGCTGCGCTGACTTTAGCAACTTCGAGCTTTTTGAAGGCAAAACTGAGCGCGATTTCTACATACTCATACACACGGCACGGTGGCGGGAGCACCAAGCATCGAGTTTCTTTAAATTCAATTTATCGCATGTCATCATGAAGTCGGCATTGCTGGTGGAAGCATCGGCACGGACTGTGAACAGAACATGATTTTTAGTCCAACATGTGCGCACGAGTAGGAATACCTCACCTGCCTGCTCCAAACAACTCGCTTTACATTGGACGAACTCCTTGGTGTTACCTCGTTGTTTGGGGAATTACATGCATGGTCTTGACTTTTACAAATGATGCCAGTGCCGGATAGCATCCAACCCGAACAGGGTATCTGAATTTGCCGTTTAAAACGGCAGGTTTTCCCCGCAGACTTTGCCAGCACTTCGGCCATGGTTGTTCTCCAGTCAACTTCCGCAGTTGCTGTGATTCAACCGCAGACAAAAAGCTTGACCCGAAGGATATAAGGGTTCCTTGTAAAGGGTACTATAAGGGTACTAGAAGGGTTCCTTTAAAGGGTACTATAAGGGTACCATAAGGGTTTTGAGGGGTTTGATGTAGGAACCTGATTAAGAAACCTTGGGGGCCTTTATTAGGGTTCCTTATATGAATCCTACTAGTTTGGGGCTATAGGCCCAGGGTTTCTTAATCAGGTTCCTACATTATGGGAGTCTTCTGCGATGACCGGAGTAAGCTTGATCCGAAGCAGCAAATCCCTTGGCCAAATGCCTCAGCATGGCTCCCTCGTGGATGTCTCTAGCAGGCAGCTTGCAGCTGTTGCAGCCGAGGGCTTAACTTCAAGCCAGGAGCTTGGACCGGTGTTGCTTCTAGTGCTGTGCCCATGTTTTAGGTTGTTGCTGTTATTGCCATGCTTATGGTGGCTATTCCGGGTACTATTGCTACCTTCACAATGTAGCAAACAAGTATTCACATACAAGTACTAGTGATAGTAGAAGTTTGCATTTGTGCTACAGCTAGTACCAGCGTTTGTAAAGTTACTATCACAAAGGCAATTACTATTACTGTGCTATTGCTATCAGGACTACTATTACTATCAGCATTACTATTACTATTGACGTTGCTACTGCTATGGCTTTGGCGTCCCTCCTAATTTTTACCCGTACTATTACTGCAGCAACTATATACCGATAGTATTACTATTGCTTGTACAGCTGGTATTACTAGTACTGCTCCTATTGCTGTTCCTACTCCCGAGTACCAGTGTTGCTAGTCTTACTCTTGCCACCACTACTACGATTACAGTGCTATGACTGTTTGTACTGCTGTTGCTATTAATATTATGCCGGTTATTCCTAATTTAAAACTAAGTATCGGTATGGATATTGCGACGACTGCAGTCGTTGCTGTTGTAGTTGTCCTCGTCGGCGTTGTAGCTGGCCACGGATCACAGCAGGCTGCTTAGCTGTGCAAACAGGGCTCGGGGCACTAACGCTAGAGGCTCGCAACGGCTCCCCTTCTGCGAAGCTTAAGGGACTGTCCTCTTACTGAGCCATAGNCTGTGATCTGCCGGGTCCCAATTCCCGGGCCTCTGTCTAACGCCGCAACAGTCTGACACGAGGTAGGCGGTAGGGTTTTCACCTTTCCGCAGGGTGAAAGGAGTCGAGCTGTCTCAGCTTGGCGAAACTAGCGGACGGCGCAAATTACATGCACCAGAATTCATTTCAGAGCATTCGCAAGAAGGCTTTTCGCAAGGCTTGCAACAAGGTCCATCGAACGCAAGACAGCGTCTCTTATCNTTACATGCACCAGAATTCATTTCAGAGCATTCGCAAGAAGGCTTTTCGCAAGGCTTGCAACAAGGTCCATCGAACGCAAGACAGCGTCTCTTATCGAGGAGGCGAGCTGACACCGGAATATCTTCGGCGCAGCGGCTTGGAACCCCCTCCTCTACCTCTTCTCTCAGGGGCTACTTTGTCCTCCTCTCCTACGCCCACACCTGCGACGTTCCGCTCCAGGCCCAGAGGAGGTCAGGCGAGCAA
>BGNK01005725.1:2083-18559 GCA_003297005.1 Symbiodinium sp. clade A Y106
TCTCCTGCACCCGAACTTTCGCTGCCCTGTCCCTTGCCAGCTCGCCTGCGCATGCCAGCATCCATGGCTCACAAAGTTATCCGAATGATCAGAGCGTTGGGCTCATGACCTCCGAATCAAAATTCACGATCCCTGAGCAACGTGCCTCGACGCTGCTTTGTTCTCGAACAAGAAAGGCCTTCGTCGTGAGAATCCTGTAATGCAGCAAGTAAGAGCGGAGGGGTACAAANATTCACGATCCCTGAGCAACGTGCCTCGACGCTGCTTTGTTCTCGAACAAGAAAGGCCTTCGTCGTGAGAATCCTGTAATGCAGCAAGTAAGAGCGGAGGGGTACAAAGGAATTCGGACCCTAAACCCTACCTGTAGCCGAAAAGACCTACCTTTTTAGGGTACTATATATAGAAGCCATAATAAGGAACCCTAAAAAGGTAGGTCTTTTCGGCTACAGGTAAACCCAAAACCAAACCCTAAACCCTAAACCCTAAACCCTAAACCCTAAAACTCAAATCAAGAGTTCAAGACTGGGGATCATGGTGCCTCTGGCTTTTCTACGAAGAAAGATCTCTACTTCACCCTCCCCCCCCCCTGCCTCCAAAAAAGCTGCCTTCTAGCGCTTAAGTACCGCTGTTCAGAGCCGAGGCCCATGAGGTACCTTCCAGTAGGGGCTCTAGCCTTATAGTGTGAATCTTTACATCGTATATGAACCTTACACCCTTTGAGGGTTCATTTCGTCCTTAAGGTTGGGGGCTTCTTGGTGGGGTCGTGTTGGGTCTTCGGTGCGCCATCCGAGGCCATGCAGCCGTGGTGGAACCAAGTTGAGGAGCATGGGTATCTAGGTCCAAGATCTCAGTCGCAGCGTAGGGCCCCCTTAACAATCAGTGGAGTTATCCGAGCTTCCCCTCCCGATCTTTGCCTCACAATCTACTATCTAAGCCTCCCTAAACCCTAAACCCTAAATATTGCTGAAGCCTGCCGTTCTTGGACCTGCATTGTCGAGAGCCGCTTCATTTGTAGTGAATCACGCCGGAGCATCACTGGCGAGATCTTCGCCGGTTTTTACGGATCAAGAAGTGTCGGTTGGAGGACAGACTTTCACGAGGCATACAAAGATCGATATTCCGTTGGTCGCGAAAGTCGCAGCGTCGCCTGCTGAGCAGGCGACAATTGACAAAATAAATGCTCAGTTGAGAACTGCAGCTCTTCGCGAGCCTGGACAGCTCAGTGATTTGGCAATGACACCCGTCGTTGTCGGCGTTGCGCCACGAGGGCAAATTCCTTGGGAGTTGCAAGTGCAGCTACACGAAGTGAGGATGCCATTCAGAGCTACTGCTATTGACAGGATCGTCACAAAGCTTATTGAGCTTGGACGAGTTGAACTCGTCCAACATTGCCTTGATGTTGCACGCTGTTAGCGGAGCTGGGAGTTTGCACCACACCTTGAGGAGAGTGAAAGAGATCGCTCTCCAAGAGAGTCCATCAGATGAAGAGATCACAGAAGGTGCTGAGAGTCTGGCGTCCGTAATGTGGGTTGTCGAGTCGCCTACCGTGATGTTTGACGACGCTGAAAAGGAGGTAGTTTATTGTAGACTGGACACTACCGCCTCGGAGATGCCGGCACTAAATCTGGACCCGGAGTGCACTGCGAGCGCAGTGCATTCAGTTCCTGGGAGAGTTATAGTGGGAATGCAGCCAGGAGAAGACGTCGTTACGATTGGTATTCCGGTCACAATTGACAAAAGATTGGTCGAAGGATCAGTCGGGTCATGAGTGGCTTTAGGAATCTGTTCGTTATGTCCGGTTTGTATTTGGTGTCGGACAAAACCCTAAACCCTAAACCGGCCGATGCGACGTCGGCCTTCTCTGTAGTCTCAGAATTCACAGATCCTTTGTCCACAGGCTCCCACGACCCGGTTTAGGGTTTAGGGCTTTTAGGGTTTAGGGTTTAAGGGCTTTTTGGGCTTTGGGTTGAGGGGCTTTTAGGGTTTAGGGTTTAGGGTTTTTTGCGCTTTTAGGGTTGAGGGGCTTTTCGGGTTTAGTTTAGGGCTTAGGGCTTAGGGCCGACTGAAGGACCCCACATTGAGGTCCCAAATCCAAAACCCAAATTACACAGGAAGCCTACGACAACTTCGATTCCCTAAGCCTTTAACTGCCTTTAACCCCCAACCCGCACCAAGGAACTTTATTTATTACAACAACTTCTAAACCCTAAGCCCTATACTCATACCTCAAGCCTTGCAGTTATGTCCGTAGTGCAATCAAAACCCGAACCTTGAGGCTTCAAAAATGGAACCCCATTGTAGTTGCGACTCATAGGATAATTGGGTTTAGGGTTTAGGTTTTAGGATAATTTCCCATAATCCCAGTTTTGTTCTAGTACCGAGCCTTGCTGTAACTTCACTTCCCTACACCCTAGACCCCAAGCCTTAAACCCGTATGAATAAAGCTGTACTTCCCCAAACCATGAAGACATGTCAAGGAAGCCTATTCAGACTTTACTATCCCAAAAATCCAAAAAATATCCTACTCAGAAACTCTTTCGCGACACAACGTTCCAAGTTCCTACACCCTACTCCCTTAGGTCAGAAACCCGTCTAAACAGTTGATTATAATTCAAGGTTTAAACCCCAAGCTCTGAAACCCATAAGCCTTACACCGCAAGCCCTAAACACGTTTCCCATTCAGTGGCTTTCTGCATTCACTATTGGGGCTTGATTAACAAAACGCTATTCTGATTATTAATTTAAGGCCCATATACTATGGAACCCGACCGGAGACCCCTTGCAGACCTCTTGAAACGTTTGAAAGGGACCCCTTTTCGAGTTCTTAAGGCCCCTAAACCCATAAAACCCTAAACCCCCAACCCCTAAACCCCTAAACCACTAAACCGTTAAACCCATAAGACCCTAAACCCCTAAACCCTAAACCATTAAATAGTACCCTTATAGATCCCTTAAAGACCCCTTAAAAACCCCTTAAAAGATCCCTTATACATCCCTTTAAAAGAACCCCTAAACCCCTAAACCCTGTATTGCGCAGGAGTCTCAAGGAGCCCGGCATGGCGAAGCGGCAGATGCCACGTTGCAAGCTCGGTTTTGCTCGTCAGGGGTTTAGGACTTTAGGAGTTTAGGGCTTTAGGGCTTTGGGGGTTTAGGGTTTAGGGGTTTAGGGGTCTAGGGCTTTAGGGGTTTAGGCGTTTAGGTTTAGGGTTTAAGGGTTTAGGGGTTTAGGGTTTAGGACGTATAGGGCATAGGGTCTAGAGTTTTAACGCAATTCCACAAACTCCACAAGACCACAACTTGTTGATTTTGGGGATCATCCCCATCCGGCAATCTGGTTGGATTTCGAGGACTCCTATCCTGCTCAATGGGCTTAGGGTTTGGTTTAGGGTTAAGAGTCTGCGAGATCGTGTGAAAAGTAAGTTGGGTCAAGACTCAAGACTGCCGACGCGGCTTTGGGCGGTTGCCGGCACTGCCTTCAGAATTGCTTCAGCCTAAACCCTAAACCGAAGCCCTACACCTTAAACCTTATTTCCCGGGCCCCGCGGGCAGCTCCCATCTTCATCTGTCCCGCAATAGGCTCCAGACTTGAATTACTTTCAGCTTAGGATTGTTAGGGTTTAAGGTTACCGGTTCTTCAAACTATATGGTGCTTATTATCATCACTTTTCTTTTGGTCTGGAGTATTTCTTAATGAAGAGTTTGGCGAGTGTGGGGCTCATTCCTCACGGCAGGTTTTGGTTAGATAGTGACGAGGGTTCAGTCAGCACGAAGGAAGGGCCCATGCGCACCTCCCAATCCTGAGCAAAGCCAGATCTTTCCTTCAGGGTGCATGTGCCTGTATGTTGTATGCTTCCGGTCGTAGTGGCACCCCAATATTGCAACTTATGACGCCAATGCACGTGCTATCTATAGGTGCATGGACCTTTGGCGGTTGAGCAAGTTGAGGGCGGAACCTCACACAAGCAACTCGGATCGCTCTTGCCATGGCGTGGTATCGATGCCCAAAGACCCGTACATTGAAGCCCTTCCACCCTTCTGTGCTGTGCTGCAGATATAACGACTTTTTTGATTGATTATCCTGAGTATCATTCCTTACGCTTGCGCCTAGGTCTCGCAAGCCGCCGCTGCCCCCAGAAACGCTGGCGCAGGCTGGACACCAAGCACCCGGGGTTTCCCCAGAACTTCTTTGCAATTCGTCGCTTGGTATTCCCACTCAGAGATTTCTCGTATTGGCTGCATAGTCCTGGCAACCCTGAAGGGCAGTAGAGCCTCTAATTGTAAACCCGACAGACCTGGAGACCGTCAATGCCTTAACCTAAAGGACCCAATGGTCTTCAAGCGTTTTAGTGTTTAATTTTGTACATTGCAAAAAGACAGTAGGCTGAAAACAGGACCCTGAAATACGCCCCAAGCCCGAAACCCAAAGCCTACAACCCGTACGTTGCATCCTTGCTGTGGTAAGGTGAAGATAGCAGTGAAACCTAAGGCCTCAACCGGATGCTCTGTTTGAGGTACTCTGAGGTATACGACTACTGTACTGAAATGTGAACTACAAATGAAAACTATTACTGATTACTACTGGTTATTCAGGCAGTTGCATCAGGTCAAGGTCGGTTACGGCTTTGCATAGCTTTTGCATCCACGAATAAGGAAGCCTGCAGCGCTGCAGTGCCTGAGATGAGGCCGCGATGTTGCCTTGCACACAGAAGACGCAGGATTCTTCGCCTTATGCGGTTCCGCTGTCGCGAACCGTCGTATCCGAGGTTGCAGACCATGGCAGCGGACCAGCTCGCATGCTTTCGACAATGTGGTTACGCGGATTGGGAAATCAATCGGAAGCTTCAGCCGTCGTCGGATGCGGAGATCATCAGCGGAGACTCTACAGGAGATAGTTGCCGGCCATGTGATCAAGAGTTTGGAACACCGGACAAGGCATAACGAACCCAGTTGAAACCTGATAAGGCCCTCGACGCATCTTTGTGAAGAACCTTCCATTCAACGGTGTCGAGCGGCTGCGGACCGACTTCTCTCGGAAGGGCCTGTGGAAGACGTGGAGGCTAGCGCACTATGTGTGTCCAAACCCTGTTCACAAGAATCCTTCAGTTGGCAGCAGGGCCATGAGCACAGCGCTTTCGTGAACTACCAGTCCGTGGCAGCGTCAGCTGCCGCAGATGGATTGGAATAAGTCTTTTGCAAAGGCCAGCGCTTGCTCGTCGAATTGTCCGGCACACGATCCGTTTGCGAAGCTTATGTTTCTAACGTTTGGAGACCACACGACTTCGGGTGGCATACCTCAACAACGTAACCCGAGACATCATATACAACTCCCTTTAGTCGTACACAAACGACATCATCTACCTCGTATCAACCAAGAAAACTCAAATTTTCGCTTCCCAGCCACCGACGAAGCCCTGCTTGCTAAGCCTTAATTCCGAATTGAAAGCTTGAACCCAAGAACCAAACCCTCAACCCGTAGCCTTTCATCCGGGCCAAGGAGCCTGACAGTTAAATCCTAAGCCCTAAGCCCCGAGCCCTAAACCTGGAGCCTCAAACCATAAATCCTAAAAGGAGTCGCTTTCAGACCTCGACGCCATAGGCGCCAAACCCTACCTGAGCAAATGACCCTTAAAAGTAATTGGGGGCTAATACTCCGAGACTATGGATCCCTGTATGGTGTACGAACCTTAGACCCTTTTGGGGCTCATTTCGTTATGAAGACTTACAGTTTGGGGTTCAGGGTCGCGCCGTGGAAGACATCACTGAACAAGAGGCCTGAGTGTCTAGGAATGATCTTAGTGCTCTCAGGAATTGTTTGCTATTTATAAAAGAACATTCTCAAGGCTTGTTTGACAAGGAATATCCGTATCCCTTTATAGCCCTTGTGTAAATCTGCCACCATATAAAACCCGAACCCTATCTCGATTGTTTTAAAATTAAGAAAGTCCCCCATATACTATCCTTAGGCCCAAAACCCTGTCCTTTCAAGGGCACGAAGAGTGGAAGTGGGGATATCCATACGGTAAACCTGGTTCTTAGACCTTCTGCACAAGCCGTCATACAGCTCTCAGGGGAACCTTCAAAGGATTCTTCCTTGTCTATCCTTTACCCTGCAAGATCCTAACCCTAAATTCCTACGCCTTCGTATTGTGGAGCCCTATACAACACGGAAAAGACCGTAGCCGACAGAGGAGGAAGAGTGGCAAACCCTGAGCCATCTCAGAAACTTTATCCCCTAAGCCCCGACCCTTGTAGCAATGTAGCACCCCTTAAACCCTAAGTTGTAAACCCAAAGCCCCGAAATCCTAAACCCCAGGTTCCTTTCGGGGCTCCTTTCAGGAAGCCCTTAAAGGGAACCCTCTCAGGAATGCCCATAAAGGAGACCTCTAAGACGAAATTGAGGATCTGAAGAAGTTGCTCTTTGAGGAGATCGCTCCGGACTTCGAAGTCATCATTCAAGATGAGGCTTCTCGGGGCTTAGTGAGGTTAGGTTTCGTTTTTGTAACACGGCTGTGTCAGAGTTACCTGGAGGTTCGTGGGACTTAGCACGTACAGTTACAAGTACATTTACAACCTTAAGTGGGGTTATATTAGTCAACAGCACAGCGTTTCATGTTACAACCTCAGTTCATAAGTACCATGACCCTTGAAGTAAGCGTTTGCTCCAGTCGTTCTGGTATTCGGGCCCGAAGCGGGTCATAGCTTTAAGAAGTTCCTGTGGGCAGCCCTAAAACCCAAGACCCTGCAGGTGTGAGTTGGATTCTGCGATCCCCGTAGCGCCGTTTTCCCTAAGGGCCCACGCATCCATATGGGTAGTTCTCTGAATTACCGTCCCGTTTAAAGTCCTTTCTATATGGGTGCCTTATTATTTGGGGACTCAAAAAGGGACCCTAATTTAGGAAATACCCATATAGCATATACATTGTCCTTAGTGTTTATGCTTCGCATTTGCTTCGTAGAAAAGTAGTACCCTGAAAAGCGGGTAGGGTATGAACCTCTAGGTATTACCATGAGGTACAACTCTGGAAAGCCCTGTTAGATCCGAGCTAGAGCCCTACACCCCAATCCCAAAACCCCAAACCCTAATCCCCAAACCCTAAACCCCAAACCCTAAACCTTAAGCCCCAAACTCAAACCTAAACCCTAAACCCCGAGGTCATCCGAGTTCACAAGTTTCTCCTCGCCGCACGAAGTCAGCCGAAGCCTCTGATGGACTCTACACAGGTTCAAGCTATGGCCTCCACTTTCATGAAGGTAATCTAGGGGCCTTGAAAATAACTAGAACAGGGTGTTGGGCTCCTTTGTATTATCAATATAACAAAGAACCCTGGGGAAAAATGTCTGCAACTATTTAGGCGGTGTAGACTTCCATATTGTGAATTCTCTCCTTTATAGTATACTTTAATAATAGCGAATGGGGACAATATTGGTAATTGGCTTCATCTCCAAGCCTAGGTCGTTTTCAGATTTTCAGGGTATTTCACATGGGGTCCTAGGTACTGTTATGGGGGATAATTCTCCGAAATCACAATAGTTCCTAGAATATAGAAGCCCTACGTTCTACCATATAGGTACTTCGGGCTTGCTAGGTTTGGTGGGGATCCAGGACAGTCGCAAAGACATGACCCAGGAGACCTGCTTGAGATTCGGGATTGAAGCCCGTGATCTTAGTAGCCCTAGAAGTAGAGTAGGTAACCTTTAACCTTTTTGGGGTAGTATAATCCCTATATAATCCTTGTATTATGAAAAAGGTTAACCTTTGGTTCCCCATGATACCCGACAAGTTAGTAGCTGAGTACATAACCTTTAACCGTTTAACCTCTTGAGGTTGAGGGTTTAGGCCGAACCCCAAAACCCTTAAGCCCTAAAGACCGAAACCCCTGAACCCCTAAACCCTAAGCCCTAAACCCTAAGGTAGCCTTCATACCTTGAAGTGTAAGAGTTAGGGCGTCGAGGTTTAAGGTTTATGCATCTTACAGCAGACTGCGCAACTTGAACCCCAAAAAAGGGTTTGAGGTGTTTGAGGACTCCAACAGCGGTTTTAGTCAAGAGGGATTTAGTGGGAATGAAATCCGCTCAACCATGAACCATGAGGGTATACCTGCTTCATGTGCCATGAGCGTGTTGGAGTCTTGGGGTGAAGGACTTCGGGGTTGTAGCGTCCTGGGCCGGACCCAATTCAGGATGCAGGTTATGTAGGTTCGTATTTTGGGAGAACATGTATACATGCGATCGGCAGTCTGCTTCGCGACGTTATCTTATCCAGCTGCAGAAGCCATGAACCCCACATTCCTAAAGGGTCCTAGGTACTGTTATGGGGGATACTTTTCCCCAAATCATAATAGTAATTCCTAACAGGGAGACCCTACATTCTACTCTATAGGTACTTTGGACCCTTTGGGATTATCAAGCCCGGCAGGACCTTGAAAAGCCTTGAATTCCAAAGCCCGCAAAGCCCGCGTCTGAAGCCCCGACACCCAAATCCCAAAACACATAATCCCCTCCACCTGAAACCTTACCCTAAGGCTCTAAGGTATTTTAAGGCTTTTGGACTTTTAGTCCTTAATATAGTGGCCTAAATAATTACCTATACTATTTTGGGGGGGGGTCCTTATTATGAATACAGTATAATGGGCCCCAAAACCCTATTCTAATTATTAAGGCCCCTATATTAATCCCCTCCACCTGAAACCTTAAACACTTGACCAAGCTGGATTCGGGAAACGTCGGGTTGGTATGTTGGGGCGTATATGATAGTTGGGTTCTTCGGCCCTTGCATCCTAAAGCCTTACTTGGAGGGTCGGAGGACTTAGTAAGTAGGTAGTAAGTAGACTTATAAGTACCCTAACAGGGACCCTAATTGGGGTTATGGTACTTATAAGTCCCTAAAATAACCAGTTACTAAGTCCCCCGACCCTCCAAGTAGTACTTAGAAGCCCCAGGAGCTCCCCCAGACTCCCAAAGGATCCATGTACCCAAATCGTATATACTTTGGCCCCAAAGTACCAATATAGAGACTACTTTAAGGCTTGAGTATATACTATTTGGGTACATGGATCCTTTGGGACTGTGTTCACTATGTTCAAGGGTTTCCGTTTTGTTGTAGCATAATGTACTATGGTGGCCTTGACAACAAAAAATCCCCAAACCCCCTGAAAGCCGCTCGCTGATTTCCTTTTTGCGCTGCCTGCGCCGTGGGGGCTCATGAGCACAGCCAAGAGGAGGAGGAGCGGGTTTCGTTTATGCTTTAGGCTTGGGGTTTGGAGGAGGATCGACTCAGGGTTCTTATATAGAGTTTGTTAAATTATTAAGGGGTCTACAAGGGTAAAAGGTTTGTTTAAGGGGTCTACAAGGGTACCATAAGGTTAAGGGTTCATTTCAGGGTTCCCACAGCGGCTCTGTAAAGATACTACAAGGTAACGTTTGGGATTTTGCGTTCAGGGTTGCAGAGGACAGCCGATCCATGTGTGCACTTTGTAGGGTTTTGCAAGGATTTCATAGGTTTTTGTACTGAAAAGGGTTTCATGGGGTCCGAGGGTTTTATAATTAGGGTATTTTATAAGGTTTCATAGGTTTTATTACTGGGGTTCCCAAAAACTTTAGTTCATGTATCGGTGAGGGGGATCTCGACAGTGGGGTCCCAATTAGGACTTTTATTGCGAGAGTGACGCCTTCTTTGGTGAACTACAGCAGAAGGGAACCCTAAACCCTAAACCCTAAACCAGCAGGGAGGTTTGGAGACAATGGGATTTGAGGTGTTTGGAGGTGTAGGGTCTATGGTGGTAGGGTTCCCCTAAGGCTCAAAATGGCCCAAAAGCCGACCATAATATGGTCTTTAGGCCCAAAAGCCATAAAATATGAGTCCCTAGAGCCTTAGGGCTATTGATTCCGGACTTATGGTTTTTGGGGTCCTTCGGGCACTTGCACATTTTGCCACCATATCGCAAGTCTCAATCGTAGCGCTGCTGTGAACTCGTGACTTTTTCGAGCTACTTGCACTACGAATTTCGACAGTTCGAAAGACCTCCTATCCATGCGTCCTTGTTGTGTCTATTTGCTAACAGATGTTGCTGCTGCTACAGTATTTTCGTTGTGCACTTGCTACCTGTATGTCAGTACGAGTATGTATGAGTGCATGACTACGCATATGGGGGGCTGATCAAAACTATGGGCCCTTTTGGTCCCCTAGACTGTAAGGTATATACTATAATACAGACCCCAAAAGGGCCCATAATTTTGATCAACCCCCATATCCTGGTACTGCCGTGTTTGTAGCCTGTTAGAGACTGTTACGACTGCCAGCATGGCAAACATGACTGCACCTTACCATGAATACATCTCATGCCACATCGACGCCACCGTCTACGGTTTGCAACTGGATGTTCGAGGGGCCGTCGGCCAAATTTCCACAAGTCATGCCACACCATGCAAGCGATGATCCGACTCCATCAGAGCTTGAATGCGCTTCGCAAGCCTAACCCCACCTCAGCGCAAATGCAAGCCGTGCACCACGTCTGACGGAATCGAGGCTCAAGGGAGCAATCAAGTGCTGTCGACAAGCGGCTTTTTGGTGCCGTTCCGTACCTGCTCCGCAGGCAGCGACGCAAGCACTGCGGCTAGCAATCACATCCCTACCGCTATTTTCCGGTAGTTTCAGCGCCTGGTCTCGCATGACTTTGTGCCGGAGGCTGCTCCTGATGTCACCCTTTCGGCCATTGGGGTCCAGCGGGCTGTTGCCACACTTGCTACTCTGGAGGCCGTTCAGGTCCTCACAAGGCTTGAAAGCCACTCACCACAGGTGCAACTGCTACGGCCTACGGCTGGAGTGCAAGAAATACTTGAGTAGTTTCGGTTACGACTCTGCCTGCCGTTCTCCGTCTTACTCCGAATGCCCTTCAGAACGTGCTGACTGCGCAGTCCCTAGTCGGGGGTCACGAGCTGTCCGGCTTGCACAAGCAATCAAACGGGCACCTCATAGTTTGAGCTGGGTTCGTGGTTTCGTTAAGTAGATGCGGCTGCAAGACCACCGTCCTTATGCAGATCCCTTAACCCCTAACCGACCTTCAAGCCCAATGTGGCTCACTGCATATCCAAGCATCCTAAGACAGGTTGGAAGGATAAACCAGGGAGTCCAAGCCCTAAGCCCTTTAGCCTATAAGGGAGTTTCCGATCCTACTATTTAGCGCACTATATTAGGGTCCCCTATTTTCGGAAACTCCCATAACCTGGAACCCTAAACCCTAGGCCCCTGAACCTGAAATCCGGAACTCGACAGCCGCCCGAAGCCGGAGCTTCCACTAGGACAGCTAAAGATGATGAGCCCAAAGTGCGGCCTGCAGCCCCTGGCACCCTGGCAAAGTTCAAGCCCAGTCGGGTTTAGGGTTTAGGGGTTTAGGGTTTAGGGTTTGCGGGACCGTTTTTGTTGAGGATGCAGTTGCTGCTGCTGCTATAGTTTTGATATTGTCACTGCTGCTGTAAACTGTATACAGCACTACCAGCGTACAGCTAGAATGCACACAGCTACAATGGTAACAGACAAACACGAACAGCAGCACAACTGGCATCATAAGCATGCGTAGATATAATCACATTGCGCAGCACATCAGTATGAAGGAGAGACTCAGTAGTAGTAATAACAAGCAATAGTGGCAGCAGTACTTTCGAAAGTAACATTTGCCCCCAAAGTATAAGCCCGAAAACCCTAAGTGCTCAAACCCTTAGGGGCCCCCACCTAGACCCCCCAAAGTATGTAAAATAATGGCCCAACACCTATAAAAGGCTATTATTCTACATACTTTTAGGGTCCAGGTATGAGTAACTGTAGAACCCGTAGAGTACTACATTAGTTTTGATAGCAACAGCAGTGCTCACATCAACAAGAACAGCTTGTTCAAGAAAACCTTATAGAATCTCCTGTGCACGCCCTGACAGGACTCCTCACAAAACCTTCCACAAAACCCTACAAAACCATATGAAGTCCTATATTACTGTTTAAATGGAAGCCCTCAAGTATTCCGCTCCATTGGAGGATCATGAGCCTTAGTAAGTCAGGTTACAAGTACCTTAATTGGAGTTATGAGTACGTACTTATGACTATGGTTACCACAGTTACCTTACATATAGCCCTACGGCTGATGGACAAAATCCTGCATTACCCATTATAAGGAATATACCATAATTCCCACAGTTTAGGGTCCTTAGGGTCATGCAGGATTTTGTCCATCAGCCGTATTTACGAAGTTATTAGGTCCCTTGATCCGCCATAAGTAGACCCTAAGCCCCAAACCCTGTAGATCTCTTGTAGAACCATTGAAAGAACACCTTAAGGAGCCCTTTAAGTTAGTACCATGATCCTATCTACAAAATGAGGCGACCTCGAGGTCGAGACCTTGGTTCTCTACGGCGAGGACTTGGGCTCTATTGCCTAAATTTTTAAACCCTAAACCCCTACACCCCTAAACCCGAAACCCTATTGGCGCTTACAGGGTCCCCTCTCTAAGGGTGCCGTATAATTGTGGGGACCGAAAAAGGGACGCTAATTTAGAGCTACCCACCTACTTGGGCCTTAAAGTAGTCCCTTTCAGGGCCAAACCGCCTACTGCATGGGTACATGGACCTGTAGGGTGCAGGGTTCGCACCACGATAGGTTATGGAACAAGGTCTCTTTGGGTAGGGCCGGGGGGTCGTACCCAGAGCCTCCAAAACCCCTTAATTAGGGAATATACCCTTAAATTAGAATGGGATCCCGAAAATGATTTAAGATATATTCCTTAATTAAGGGTTTTTGGAGTCTCTGGGTAATAACAAATTAGCAATAACGTTCCCCCTCGCAGTCCCTATTCACGACTTGTATCACACAATTATCCCCAACCCTATTCTGATTGCTAAGGCCTCTATATTAGGGTTCTACGGGCGCCCTACAGCTTGTTGGGTCAAGGGTTTAGGGTGTACTATTTGGGCTTCCGGGTTGCTGTGGGTTGTTATTGTTTACAGGGATTGCATCGGGTGTACAGGGTGTTCATCGATACCGCCCCGAAGTTTCCATGTGCCCATATAGTCTATACTGAAGGGTTTCCTATATAGGTACTTTGAGCCCCCTAAGCCCTAAAGGGGTCGCTGTCGCTTCAGACTTCAACTTGGCTCGGTCGTCGAGGCTTGGCACCGTGAGTTTGGCACGAGATTGCGTGCGAAAGAATCAAGAGGGCTCGTACAGGCCTACGACTCCAGGTGCCCATAGGCTCCATAGTAGTTCCTTCTTGGGATTACCTTATAGGATTCTTAATTCGTCCTCACGGCAGGGCTCGATGAGACCTGGTGCGACAGTGCTTCGATTTTAAACCTGGACTTTGAGTTTGTAAAATCGACGCAGCCCGAACATCCTTGATCCTAAACTCCATGTTGAGAAACTAAACTCCGAAGCCCCATGCCCAATATGCTGAACTCTAATCCATGCCTAGCTCCGTGCTCGGGAGGAGGTGAAGCAACTTTGGCTTGGCGCTATCGCTGCAACGTCTTCACCTCAGTTCGCGAATGGTCAAAAAAGAGTTTCTGGAGTGTCAGGATGGTTCGTTCGGCAGCAGATGCTGGCTTTCCGAACGAAACTCACTTCGCGCCNCACCTCAGTTCGCGAATGGTCAAAAAAGAGTTTCTGGAGTGTCAGGATGGTTCGTTCGGCAGCAGATGCTGGCTTTCCGAACGAAACTCACTTCGCGCCAGAAGCTTAGGACTTTGCCTGTGTTGCTAGGGAAAAGATGTCCCGCCATGCAGGCTCTTCAACACCGTCTCTGACATCGAAGATTGGCCCGGCGCAGCACTTATCCGACTTGGAAGTTGTGGTGTATGGAGCCCGAGGCTGACACGGACGAGCTTCTCTTTGTTTTGCTCGGACGCAGACTTCGCCGAGAGCACGTCTGGAAACCGCATTGCAAAAATGATGCTTTGGCAATGCGCGCCGGCTGGGGCAGTTGGCACGCGAGATGAGGTCTTGGCTCTTCGGAAACAACAGGCGAAAGATTCGCATGTTGATGCATGTGTCTGCATGCGTCGGTTCGCGTCTGTGTGCGAGTGCATGGCACGCACTGATTGCAGCAACCCCTCGCTGGAGTACATCTTGCCGGCTTCAGCGCCCTGAAGTGCTTCATTCACTTAGACCCTGCGTGGTGCTAAACTGAAGACGTAGTACAGACAACAGATCCACAGGCAAAAGTAGCGAGGCAACAGGAGCATCGCACGACACAGCATGAACGAACCTAAATCTCAANATCCACAGGCAAAAGTAGCGAGGCAACAGGAGCATCGCACGACACAGCATGAACGAACCTAAATCTCAACGTCGAGGACGACCGATCGCGGCCTGCGACCGCTCAATCCCTCGGCGCTGCGTCTGTCTTGGCCTCAACGTAAACTTTTTTCGATTATTTTCCGATTTAAATTTCGAGGGTAATTTCTGGGAGAGTTCAGGTTTTTCTCGGTGGCGGCGGCGTTTGGGATATATTAATATTTTATAATAGATTACGAGCGTCGATTCGAAGCTCTTAACCCTAAACCCTATTGAATATGTAATTTCCTATAAATCTAGGATGAAAATACTGCGAAGGCTCCTCGTTTTTAATGCTGAGACGCGATGTTCGTATCAAAGGGACAAAATTTCAAAACGTCTACCGCAAACCCTAAACCCTAAACCCTATTCGATTATTTTACGATTTACATTTCGAGGGTAATTTCTGGGAGAGTTCAGGTTTTTCTCGGTGGCGGCGGCGTTGGGGATGTATTATATTATAATGGATAACGAGCGTCGATTCGAAGCTCTTAACCCTAAACCTTATTCGATACGTAAGTTCTTAAAAATTTACGATGAAAATCTGGGAACGCTCCTAGTTTTTAACGCCGAGACGTGATGTTCGTATCGAAGGGACAAATCATCAAAAACGTTTACCGCAAACCCTAAACCCTAACCCTAAACTCATATCACGGACGTAGATTTAAAAAAATAAACCCTGAACCCTAAACTGCTCCACGTTGGTTGGCATCTCGCGATGCAAGGACTTGCATTTTTTTCATTCCGTGTATTGGCTCGAGTCCTTTGTTGCTCATCCGTGTTCGCCTCGCTCCACCCAGGCTCTGTATTTGTAACAGGAGCGCAAGAGAGTTGGCAAGTCGAAGAGCGTCNTCGCCTCGCTCCACCCAGGCTCTGTATTTGTAACAGGAGCGCAAGAGAGTTGGCAAGTCGAAGAGCGTCGCGGCCTCGGCCGTGTTGGATCGTCCGTCTGTTCAAAATGCAGGATGGCCCTGCAAGCAAAAGTACGAGGCGGCAGACTTCACGGAAGTGTACCCGTAGTGCATGCAGACTTGAAAGGTTATTGCGGCACGCGCCTTCCAGCGCAGTGAAGCCGTGGCGGAGATCTTCGAACTTGCACGCCAGACAGGCAAACCAGTGCCATTGCTGTGCAGCTGGGTTTTGTGAAGANGCGGCACGCGCCTTCCAGCGCAGTGAAGCCGTGGCGGAGATCTTCGAACTTGCACGCCAGACAGGCAAACCAGTGCCATTGCTGTGCAGCTGGGTTTTGTGAAGAAGCGCGGACTCGTGCTCATGTCCAGGATCGACTGTTTACTGCGACGGATGCCACGTCAATGCGGCGGGCATCCAGTTGGTCGCAGAACATCTCACCCAGACCGCGCAGGCCTAACAGTGACTTCAATTCGCACGGCCAGCAACACGTAGAGGCTTCCTGAAGCTGAACCAGCACAGGCTGAGAACCCTCTGCGCAGTGTCAACAAAGCAGGCGACCGACCGACAGAGTCTTGCGGTAAGATCAGGATGCACTGCTGGAGGAACAAGTCCGCGGTGGGGACGAAGGTTTTCTGGCTGACTCCTTGCTCCCCATGCCGGCTCGCCCGGCGTGGGGAAAGGATTTGCTGGAGTACGGGACCAACTACAGAAAGTGGCAGACATCCAAGCTAGTGCCGGAGCTTTCACGGCCATTCTTAGCGATAATTCACTAGTCTCCTGGGGACAGCACAGTGTCTGGCCTGGATTATAGCAGAAGAAGGTCTGGTGCAGACTTTCTTCATTCAAGGCTCCATCCGAGCACACGAACTAGAAGTACGGAGCGAGACTGGCTAAGGATAACCTTAGAGAACGAAGTGTACTTCTCGAGGTGGAAGCCGCAAGATTCCGACTGCCTGTGCGGCAGCTCGTACCTCGAAGATCTTGCGCGGCAGTCTATTCGTTGGAAGCAGCCGCACGAGTGTCACAAGCAAACCTCGTGTCTAACCCTGGCGGAACGTACAGTGGATCCCCAGAAAAATCTCGACCGTGCGAAGCTTTGCCCTGAGCAATGAACCCCAAAAACGAACTACTATGGAGCCTATGCGTATACAAATGGTACCTACTTTGGGCTCTACAGCCTATATATGGTCAGGCGTCTGGCGTTCCCAGCCCCCCCCGCCCCCCATGGTATGGTCTGGTATGGGGTGGGG
>BGNK01005725.1:18668-34950 GCA_003297005.1 Symbiodinium sp. clade A Y106
CCCTAAACCCCGCCTAAATGCAGGCTCTAAGCCGAAACCAGACATAAACTGTCAACCCTAACGAACCTACACCCCAAACCCTCCCTAAGCCCTTGTCGACTTGAAGCCATATACCTTTGAACCCAAAACCCTAAACCCAAAAATCAAAAGCTTAAGCTAGACCCAAAAACCCCAAAACCCCCACAACCACCCCACAGGGGGAAGAGGGAANCATATACCTTTGAACCCAAAACCCTAAACCCAAAAATCAAAAGCTTAAGCTAGACCCAAAAACCCCAAAACCCCCACAACCACCCCACAGGGGGAAGAGGGAACCCACACTCCATCCCAGGGGGGGCCACAGAGCGCGTGACCATATATAGTACCTACTTTGGGCTCTTGGGAGTCTCAGGGAGGGGTTTATATCTAGAATTTCACGAGCTTTTGAATCCCATGTCTGTAGTACCAGGGTGCAGGGGTTTTGTGGCGTGTCGGCGAAGATCTTGGGAGGAAGGACGGCGTGGTCGTATCCACGATGCCTTTGAGCCTGTGGACATGTGCGCCAGAGTGGGTTTTGGTTGGGTGCTGTCATGCCGTCTTATGGGTTTGCGCTAGGTTCCTCTGTAGTAGCCTTTTTGGCCTTTTATTTTCGGGACCCCTTATTAAGACTGAATCCCAGACAAGGGTACCCTGTATCATTAAGGGGCTACCGGGGAACTTAGAGCATCAAGGCAGTGCAACTATTATTCCTTTCTGAGACCCAAGATAGGTCGGGAGACTACCTTGGCGATTTGAAGCTCATGGACGAGTGACGACATTCCCTCCCTTAAGCGACATGGAATAATATATGGCATGTTTCGTAGAGAAGGGACGCTAGCACAGACGCAAAGATCAGATCAGGATCTTCAATACAAGGACCCATGCACTACATTGCATTACACCATCGGAGCTACATCCATGCCGCAGCCGGCTGAACCCCAAACCAAGCCCGTATGCACTGGAAACTCACTAAACCCTGACTCTAAAAGTGCCTGGTTTGCTACTTGAGTCCAATACAAGAACCCCGGATCTAGGGGTTAAGGCTTAGGGCTAGTTTCCCTCGCTTTGTTTGTTTGATAAATCAAAGCATGTAATGAAAGAGCAATGCTACTCTGAGATTGCTTCTTTTGGGCATGCTGCAGTGTGTAAGCCCCTACACCCTAAATCTATCCTGGCACAGGTATTGGATCCAGGATGAGGCAGGCAGCTGCCTCCTCCGAGCTTCATTGTTAGGAAAGCAAGCGTTACCCCCGAACCCACGTTGCAGCTCGGTATACATTTGACTTAGGCTGAGAGGGACCCGACAAGGCATCAGAATTTGGAAGAGCCCCAATTCCTTGCGGTAAGACTGGTGCGCGAGGTGCGGGTGTGCCGGTCTTGTTGTTTTTGTTTGGATTCTTTTCTTATACACCAGTGAAAGCAAAAGTATTTTGATTTGGTGTCACGGCATATGGAGGTCTTCTAGTGGAGGAAGGTCATACGGCTCGTCAGATGTTTGCAGATGTTCAGCTTTCCGCTGCCATGCCACGCTGCAGCATGTTCTACAGACTTTAGCAGTGATCGGAATCATTAGTAATACCAATATATACACCCAAACCCTGCTCCAGCGCAATATTAATAATGCACGAGTTCGTTGGAACCACTGGTTCACACATTCGTTGCATCCTGTGTTCTGTAGCTGCTGGAAGACATGATAGCTACAATTCCAGTCAAACAAAAATCAAACCTGGGTGGCATGGGAAGAAGACGAGGCAGAATATACAAGATGACACAGCCAGCAAATGCACAAACAAGGCTGGCAGAACAAGAGCAGTAGCCTGCTAAGCGTTACAGATGCTCTGATCTGACATCTGGTGAAAGCAAATAGCACTAGAAACGGAAAGCAACAATTAAACTAAAAATCGTGGGCAGGAGACGGGCGAAATCGTGAGGGACGCAGCCGGAAAGATCCAGGCCTGGCGACAGCAGGGTCAGCTTAGGTTTGTTTCGTCAAAACACCTACCTGGGAGTTTCCCAAAAATAGGGGTACCTTATTTTGGGGTCCTTATGATAAGGATCCTACTATTTAAGGTACTATATGAGGGTCCCCTATTTCGGAAACCCCCACGTCTCTTTTTATGCCTCTGTCATCCAAAGACATCTGTATAGCATGTCTGATAAGTGCTTGTGCGTTCACACGAATGCATGCCGACATACATAAAGTTGCCAACATGTGGGAGTTTCCGAAAATTAGGGGTACCTTATTTTGGGGTCCTTATAATAAGGATCCTACTATTTAGGGTATTTTATTAGGGTCCCCTATTTTCGGAAACCCCCAAATGTTCCCGCCTGACCGGAAATCCTGGAAACTCCCATGATGGAGGCACATGCAAGCACTAAGTCTCGCTTTTGTTCAGAGCTACGTTCATGTGGCAGTATAGGGTTTAGGGTTTAGGGTCAGTTAGCCTACAGGCCTTCTTCCAAACAGAAGCTTAGCTAAAGAGTGAACGCGCGACACTGAAACAGAACACCTCACCTTGAACCCCCAAACCCCAAAACCCTTATAGTAATCCTCACAATGTCCTTATAGTGACACGTTTTGGTTAGGCTAACCCGTGTAACATCCCCTTGTAGTAAGTTCCTGAACCGTAGACCCCACTTTCCCTGATAGCGAAATCGGAACATTTAGTATATATCATTGTAAGAGATATCCCAGAATGCGTCGTAAAACCCTGTTCTAGTTACGAAACCCTCTGCTAGCCGTAAGCTGCGAGGATTTCCCGAGCTCGGAGATTTGGATCCCCGTCGCCGAGGACCTTGTACCAACAAATGCGTGGTTTTGCTGTAGAAGCCTGAAGTAGAAACCTGAATTTGGGGCGGGTCCGAACAAGTGTGTAGCAGTAGCGGCAGCGGTAGAAATAGACGTTGTGGTAATGGTAATAGTGGTAGCGGCAGTGGCAGTGGCAGTGGTGGCGGCAGGAGCCGTAGTAGCAGCAGCGGTCGCTGCAGCAGAAGCAGTGGCAGTGGCAATTGGCAATCGCAGTGGCACTGGTAATTCTTTTTCTACTACCACTACTTCTGATTCTACTAGTACTACTACTACTACTACTAATACTGGCACTGGTAATTCCACTGCTAGCACTAGTACCAGGATTAGCAGTAGGACTAGTCGACCAGTACTAGTAGTATTTAGTAGTGCCAGTAGTACTGGAAATAATCGTAGTAGTTGATTGTTGTACAATAATACTAGTAGTACTCGTGTTACTCGCAGTAATAGCAGTACCCGAAATACTACTAGTACTAGTGGCAGCCGCAGCAATACTACGATTCAAGCATTCTGTGACGTACAGCTGGTGCAAAGATGCGCATGCATCTTCTTCGAGCTCCTTGTTGTTTTGTTGTGAGGTTATCACGTTGTAGAACTCTCAAAGACAGGGTCGTGTGGGGCTAACCCTATACCTATAAGCAAAGGTAAAACATCAATAGTTTCCATTAAAAATGGAAAAACCGAAGACCCCCAAACTAAACTATTGGCCTCATTCGTCAGGAGGAAGCCAGAGAGATTGCCCAGAACTCTCATGCTTCAGCAGGAGTCTTGCTGCTAGGCCGGGCAGGGGTCCCTAAGCCCTGAACCCTGGATCCTAAGCCCCCTACATCCTCAACCCCAAGTTTTAACCTGTACGGGTTCAGATCAGGGAAGTAGGCTTTAGGCTTCTAGTGTGTTAGGATGCTTCATAGGGTTTACGGTTCTATTCTTTAGGGTTTTTGGGAGTAAAGTCTCGAGTCTAGGGGTATTGGTTACGTTTTCGTTGCGGGGTTTGCCCCAGGGGCGCATCAAGTGTGTACGAATCGGTTGTCTCAAGCATTTAGCTTGGCTTTTGGGTACATGCATATGGGAGTTTCCGAAAATAGGGGGCCCGAATATAGTAGCCTAAACAGTAGGATCCTTATTATAAGGACCCCAAAATAAGGTACCCCTAATTGTCGGAAACTCCCATATATGCCCTTTAACCCCAACCAAAATACCGAAACCTTAAACCGTTGCAGCTGAGGAAAAGCGGCTCACTGACTCACCTTTGGAGCGAAAATTGGAGGGAAGGTCTAGAATGAGTATGCTGGAGATACTTGGAGGATCATGGGACTTAGTAAACGAGGTTATAAGTACCCTAATTGGTGGAGTTATAAGTAATTAAAAGTATAGATACCTTATTTATAATATCCTAATTACTAAGTCCCATGATCCTTCAAGTGTGCCACAGTGTACGCAGAGATGACATCTATGACAGGCCGTCCACCACCGTGCTAATTCATGGGCGACATTTTCGGCGACATGTGGTGGCTGATGGTGACAGCAGGCTTCGTGATGAAGCAGGTGCTGTCATAAACCATTCACAAGAATCACGTGCAACACAGGCCGTGACAAATTTCTGGTGCATGCGGCGAATCAGCTGGATACTTAATGGCTGCAGTACCACATGGCACTGCTTTCCGGAGAGTTCGCAACCCTACACGCGAAAACCTTGACTGCGAAGCCTAAAATCCTCAACCTGATACCCTAATTCCCTGAAGCCGTATAGGGTTTTCAAGACTTACAAGACAGTTCCTTGAAACAGCCCCTTAAACATGTTCACACTATCCACACAAAACTTTCCCGAGCTTCCAAGCAGCAAGCCCGAATCCTAAACCCTTAACCCTATAAGCCCGAAGACACAGAAAGCACAGACGCATTTAAGCTGTAAACCCCAGACCTTCTCTGCCTAACCCCGAAACCCCGAACCAGCACTAAAACTCACCGAACCCCAAGCCCTAAATCCCAATCCCCCAACACATCTTTACAGTATCCCTCCTTAGTAGCTGAGTAGGTAACCAAAAACCTAAACCCGAAACTCTAGGGTAAACCCTAAACCCTAAAGAGGGTGCTCAGCCCCTTAGCCCTTAAAATGCAGAGGTTGGCCTTAATGCCCATAATAAGGACCTAAACAGGCCTATTTAAGGAAGTATAGTCCCCCACCCCCCTCCCTCCCACCCCCCCCTAACGGTCCCTATGACAGAGGTACCGAGGATCAAATGATGGTGATACTACAGCACATGGGCCCGCCGAACCCAAAGGAGCTTCACGGAGGAGGGTCAGTTCCCGTTTAGGCGTGTAGGGCATTAGGGCTTATGGGTTTAGGGAATGAGGGTTGAGGAATTTAGGGGTTTAGGCAATTAGGGCTTACGGGTTTTGGGAATTAGGGTTTAGGGGTTAGGGGTTTAGGGTTTAGGGATCAGGGTAGCTAGACCTTTTGAAGGATCCAAAAAGTAGATGTCTTCAGGGGGTTTCTATAAATCGCCCTTTAGTGGTATAAGGTCGCAAACTAGGGGATCTGTTTTTTACCCAGGGGTCTGGGTACATAGGAGTTTCCGAAAAATAGGGGTACCTCATTTTGGGGTCCTTATAGTAAGGATCCTACTATTTAGAGTACTATACTAGGGTCCCCTATTTTCGGAAATTCCCATAAAAGGTTCAGTTCCCGTGTACGGGTTCGTTGGGTGTTCAGTTTGGAGACGTGCGGTGCTTGCGGTTTAGGGTTTGGGGTTTAGGGAAGCACTCGACAGAATTGCGACTAGAAGAGTTAACACGGAAATGCGTAAATCCTTTCTGTGTATGTTCGTAAATTCGTAAACATATGTACAGTGTATAGTGATTATTTGCTTATGTTTGATTTTTTGCATGATCTGGTATTTGTTGTTACAGCTACCCATATACGATAAACAGCAATAGTAATAGCCCCCAAGCCTGAACCCTGCACCCTGAATCCGAAACTCGTATAGCCATAGTCCTGCAGCTACAGGAGCGGCAAACGCCCCAAAGCCTGCTTGCGGTGCCCTGCAGCGTTGTCTCCCGGCTCAGGTTAGCATAGCAATCGTATTCATAATGCTAAACCCCTAAACCCCTAAACCCTAAACCCTTTCATAATGCTAATTAGTATAATAATGATGATGGATTAAACTGTTTTGATGGTGATAAGAATAAATTAGATGACTAGCCTATAAAGTGAGGGCTTGGGGCTTCAGGTTTAAAGTGAGCCCAAACCTTAAGCCCTAAACCGATGGGTATTGGCTTTTGTGGTTCAAGCGTGGATTTGGAATTTTGGGTTTACCTAACCCCCCCCCCCCCACTACCCTCTATCATACCCTGCGCAACACCATGAAGAATCCAGAGGCCTCAAAGGGGCAATTGCATATTGCTGGTGGGGGTTTCACTTAGAGTCTAGGGTTTACAGCCTCCTCTAAACAGCGCCATTTTGGGAGCCGGTCTCGAACTGCAAAACTGTGCTTTATCCTGGTGTAATCATGTTCCAGTCGACAGAAGCTTTTAGCTCATCCGTGCGCTTCCTGCCGGGTTTTGTACTGACTCGGGTAGTTTTCTATATGAGGATCGCCGTAATCCCTAAACCCTTGAGGAGCATTGCGAATTCAACAGGTTGTTGTGGGTGACCCAACTTATGGTTAGGATCCCATAGCAAGGCAAGGACGTGGCAACAAACAGGTACTAGAAACGAGTGGTTAGATGCACTTGCACTTGCGATTTAAGGCTCAGGTTTCGGGCTGCTATAGGGGCCGCAATAATAACCTGAAGTATTTTTGGTGTCAACAATTATAGTATAATGGGCCCCAAAACCCTATTCTAATTATCAAGGCCCCTAGATTAGTCTGTGGTTGTCAGTAGTGGGGCTCTCAATGCTTTCGCTGCAGGTTTATTTGTGGGGTTCGGCTCGGCCCGAAACCCCTCAGAGAGCCCGATACCGCCTAATTAAGGAATAGAGCTTAAGTCATAATATGAAGCCCCCTTTTCTGAATGTACATTCCATGATTCATGGGCTATCGGGCTCTCTGGGCCTAAAGCGACAGGGATTGGTAATTCAAGGACGATGTAAGCCTTGTGACCTTGGACTTCTTTCGGCGGTTAGTGTAGGCTACAGGAGTTTGAACCGTCATGGCGTGGAGCATTGTCGTTGCCAATCTTCGTAGTGCAACGATATCTTTAAGCCTCGTCGGCCTTTTTCTTGAAGCAGGAGCCTGCATGGTAAGATGCAGACTGATAAGCACGATGTCGACCTCTTTAGCCGGTCCCTGGCGGCCGACATCATCATAAGAAGAAGATTCTTAAAGAAGATTGGTCATGATAGTGATAACGACCGAATAGAAACATGTGTGTGTGTGTATGTATGTATGTATGTATGTATGTATGTATGTATGTACGTATATATATATATATGTGCATAAATATAAATATATATATATATATATATATGTATGTATGTATGTACGTATGTATGTATGTATACATGTATAATAGATGTATTGCAAGAAGACAAGAGTTAGACCTTACAGCCCTTAGCCTCAAAGCCGCAAGCCCTAAGCCCTAAGCCCTACCTTAACCCTGAATAACCTACCTTTTTAAGGACTTATATAAGGTAGTAGTAGTAGTAGGAAATCATAATAAGGAACCCTAAAAAGGTAGGTTATTCAGGGTTAAGGCAAGCCAAAGGCCCCCTAAAAAGCAAGGCAAACACTTCCGAGTAACCCTTGCAGTGACCCGTTGCAGCGGCCCTTACAACAACCCTTCACTGCCAGGGTTTAGGGTTTAGGGTTTAGGGTACCAAACCCTACCCCAAGGGTCCAAAGGCCCCAAGAATTAGGTACTCGGTTTTAGGATAGTAGTTATGTAGGTTAGGATTTTGGAGAGTGTAATTGGACCCTCGGGACTAACGAAACCTGCCTGTAGACTCATACCCTACCCCTTTTTTGAGATATCTACTTTTCTATATAGCAGATCCTAACCATAAAACTAGGTATCCTAAAAAAGGGATAGAGTGTGAGCCTCTAGGTACACCCTAAACCCCAAACACTCCAATCACCCATCATAAGGTATAAACTTTGGCCCTAAGGTACCTATATAGGAACCCCTCAAGGCCTAAGTATAGAACTACCATGGGTATAGGGAGCCTGAAACCCCTAAACCCTGAACCCTAAACCCCAAACCCGAAATCCCTGTACCCTTATAGATCCCTTAACTTATTGACTTTTGGGCCTCAAAAAAGGTAGTCGATTCTGAAAGTTTCAACTTTTATTCCCTTGGGTCTTGGGCCCCTGAACCCCAAACCCTAAACCGCTTAAAGGAACCCCCTTAAACCCAAGGCTGACCCGGAGGGCCTGAAGACCCTTTGCACCGGCGGCGTGGAGGAAGGCACCCAGAGACTCCAAGTCCCTGTAATTAAAGCCCTGAAGCTTTCAAGCTCTACGCCCTGGATTGGGTTTAGGGTTTAGGGTTGGAAATCTCAATTCGGCTCCGTTTAGCTTCCATATGGGAGTTTCCGACAACTAGGGGTACCTTATTTGGGGGTCCTTATAATAGGGATCCTACTTTTTAGGGTACTATATTTGGGTCCCCTATTTTCGGAAACCCCATATATACCCGTTAAGGGCTCCTTAAAGGGTTTAGGGTTTAGGGCCTTGTGGTATATGGGTAGTTGTCAAAATTAAGGTCCCTTTTGGGTACCCTAAATAATAGGTGCCGTATTACAATCGGGACCCAAAAAGGGACCTGAATTTTGACAACCACCCATATATGCTCTTTGGGGGCTCCTGAAAGGGATCTATATGGGTTCTTTAAGGGAATTAAGGAGTATACGTTAAATGAAGATAGGATCCCTGATATGAGAAAGGGTATATTCTAATTCAGGGGTTTTAGAGGCTCTGGGCCCTAAATCCTAAACCCTAAACCGTCCGGGATGGAGGGGAGGCCTGTGGGGTTTGGGGTTTAGGCCTTGTTGCGGTTTAGGGTCTTAGGATTTGGGGCTTAGGCTTGGGTGATAAATGGCTTAGGGCTGTAGGATTTCGGGTTTAGGGTGGAGGGCTTTAATTGGTTTAGGGTTTAAAGTTTTAGGATTTGGGGTTCAGGGTATAGGCTTTTAAATGGTTTAGGGGTCGAGGATGTGGGGTTTAGGGTTCAGGCCTTTTTCTTAAATGGTTGACGATCTTTCAGTTTCAGGGTCTTGGGTTTGTCGTGAGAGGCTGCTTTGCATCTGGGCAAGCGGGTTTTCCCTGAACCCTAAATTTCCCCTAAACCCTAAGCTCTACAAAAGCGCTTTGTATTCTTAATCAGGCCCTTTCCGGCCCTATCCTCGTGGCCACGAAGTGACGACTAGAGAGCACCCCTAGACCTTAGAGACCAACTGACCCTTATAAGTACGGTAAGGATCCTATATGCCCTTATACTATAAACCCCCAATATGGAATATGAACCTTAAACCCTTTTAGGGTGCATTTCGACCTTAAGTTACGGCCCAGGGGGGTGTGTAGCTTTCGGCGTCAGTCGTCGCAACACAACTTAGGAGCAATTCAGCACAACACCACACTGGTCTGTCACATGTTAGTTTAGGGTAAGGGTTTACAATCTAGTTCATGTTTATGGTTTACAATTTAGGGTAAGATTTCTGGTGGTATGGCCGGAAAATCTTTTCGAAAGATTTTCTGGTGACTTTCGAACATGTACCCCTACGGTAAAAGTACTCATTCACGCCGTATACAAGGGCTATACAAGGGCCTTAATTATCCTTAACCCCAAGGGTCCAAGCACCTCATAATCATATAGTCTCCCAAAATTCTAACCTTACATAACTTACTATCCGAAAACCGAGTACCTAATTGCTGGGTCATTTGGACCCCTAGGGTAATTTTCAGAAATCCCAATCCGAAGACTGTTTAAACCCGGAGGGTCCATATACACTACCCCCAAGGGTCCAAAGGACCGAATAATTAGGTACTCGGCTTTAGGATAGTAGTTATGTAAGGTTAGGATTTTGGGAGACTATATGATTATGAGGTGCTTGGACCCTTGGGGTACCATTGTGGAATAAGGTCCCCAAAACCATAATGGGGATGGTTTTTCAGGGCCTAATTCCGTAATAGTAGTGTATATGGACCCTTTGGGTAAGTTCTGAAAAGTGCCCGGAAACCCTGCGACCAGAACTCGTCGGCCTTGCACAACGCCTGCGGGATGACATTGGCGTCTCCTTGCGGGTAATGCACATGAAGCAGGTGGGAGAGTTGAACAGATTTGGAGTCCCTTACATGAAGCCCCAACACCTAAACCCTATAGTCCCTAAAGATAAAGGCATTGTGGCGGAACCACGGATTGAAGGATCCGACGGCTTTTGTCGAACATTTTGGAATTACATGGGGCCTAAAACCCTACACCCTACAATTTTCCGGAGATCCCCTCAAAACCTTCAGTCCTAAACTCTCATGCGTTCGGGAGAAGCGGACGTCAAGTTGATTGTACTCTGGGGACAAGGGGCCGCTAGCAGAAGAACCCCTAATCCTTGATCCCTCAACCCTGCGCCATGGCAAGAACGTTTAATGTAGGAACCTGATTAAGAAACCCTGGGCCTATAACCCCACAAGGAACCCTAATCAAGACCCAAAGTTTCTTAATCAGGTTCCTACAGCACTAAACAGCAACAGCCATGATTCAACTAGACTCCACGATTCGTCCGTGCGTGGGTCAGTGTTTTTGGCGGGTTCACGCACGGACTCCAACATCTTATTTCCTAGGTAGTATTAGGGAGACCTCTTAATTGGGACCCTTCTTAAGCCTGCTTCTGGCTCTCTTAAAGGGACCTTATTGAGAGGGTCTATATCCCTGAGGGCCCCCCCTAATCCTAACTCCTATATTGATTTTGAAATGTTTAGGGTTGAACAGAAAAGCTCCTAAATCATAAAGTTCTGCAGACCTCTGATTGATGCCCCCCTCCCTTAAACGAGATCATAATAGGGATCCTCGTAATTGTTCCGGCCCTTCAAGGAAGGGGGTTATTCATCAGGGCTCTTAAGTCCTTATTAGCTGTAGCAGTATGAGGTTGGTGGACTCAGAATGCGAAGCACTTGCACCTAAACCCTAAACCGACAATCCTAAACCCCAAATCCTTGAACCCGAACCCTCAACGGCCCTAAAGGTTTAGGGGTTTCAAAAAAGCCCTCAAACCCTAAACATCTAAAGAACCTTTGAAGGAGCCTTTAAAGGAACATGTAAAGGAACCCTAAACCCCTAAGCCCTAAACCCTTAAATGAATCCCTAAAGCAACCGTCAAAGGAACCCTAAACCCCTAAGCCCGAAACCCTTAAATGAATCCCTAAAGGAACCCTCAAAGGAACCCACCCTTAAACCCTAAGGAACCCACCCTTAAACTTTTAAAGGAATCCCTAAAATAAACCTTAACGGAACCCACCCTTAAACCCTAAGCCTTTAAAGGAATCCCGAAAAATAAACCTTCAAGGAACCCACTCTCAAACCCTAAACCTTTAAAGGAATCCCGAAAAGAAACCTTAAAGGAACCCACCCTTAAACCCTAAGCCTTTAAAGGAATCCCCAAAATAAACCTTCAAAGAACCCACCCTTAAACCCTAAGCCTTTAAAGGAATCCCTAAAATAAAGCGTAAAGGAACCCCTAAAGAAACCCTTAAAGGAACTCTTAAAGGAATCCCTGAAGGAACCCAGCCTTGAAGGAACCCTTAAAGGACCCACCCTTAAACCCTAAACCTTTAACGGAATCCCTAAAGGAATCTGTAAAAGAACCCACCCTTAAACCCTAAGCCCACGGTTACTGGAGCAGGTCCTGCGAAGTCTCGGGGGCCATCTCTTGAAGCTTCAGGAGCTGTTGAGGGTTTAGGGCTTACGGAACCCTAGGGGTTCCTTTAAGGGATCTATGAGGGATCTATTGGGTTTAGGGTTTAGGGCTTAGGGAACCCTGAGGGTTCCTTTAAGGGATCTATGAGGGATCTATTGAGTTTAGGGTTTAGGGTTTCGGCGTCGGGGTTTTCCGTTTAGGGGTTTAAGGTTTAGGGGTATTTAGGGTTTAGGGGTAATTAGGGTTTAGGGGTTTAGGGCCATTTAGGGTTTAGGGGTTTAGGGTTTAGGATGCATGGTGGTTTTAGTTCCAGATCTTCCAAAATCCCCTATAGTAATTAAGGAGTATACCTTGGACGATGGGTTTGGGGGTTTTGGGTTTTGGGGGTCTCAGGCTTTAGAGCCTTTGGGTTTAGAGTTTAGGATCCACGGTAGGTTTAGAGGGGTTTGGGTTTTTGGGGTTTAGGGTGTGGGGGTTTTGGGGTTTGGGGTCGTTTGAGTTTTGGGGGTTCAGGATGAGTTAAGGTATATTCCTTTATTGGCGGGGTTTTAGATGTTCGAGCCTGGGTTTGTCGAAGGGTGCGCATGCCGGACGCCATTGTCTAGCAGGTCAGGGGCTGCCGACAATAGCCATACGTGGGAGTTGTATACCTTATTGGGGAAGAACCCTCACTATAAGCATCCTACCTTAACCGTAACCCTAAACCCTAAACCCCTAAACCCTAAACCCTGCCCCCTAAACCCTAAACCCCTAAACCCCTAAACCCTAAACCCTAAACCCCTAAACCCCTAAACCCCTAAACCCTAAACCCCAAACCCTTGGGGCTGAAGGCCCCTTGCCTTCTCGAAGTCTCGCATACATTTCTGTCATGACAAGGACCTTCTATGTTCTGGAGTTCATGTAAGGGTTTAGGGTTTAGGGGTTTAGGGTTTAGGGGTTTAGGGTTTAGGGTTTAAGGACCTTCTATGTTCTGGAGTTCATATAAGGCTACGCCAACACAGTTGTTAAGTTGCTAAGGTGTACAGTTCAAAACATAGGAAGGCTTCATGATTGTGGGTACATTACACTTTTACAAAAAATTCTGAGAGGATGTCATTATCTAGCTGAGTATTCAGACACTATAATGACATATACAGGTCCACTTCAAAACCCTATAGCGTCACCAGTCTTGACTAAGGTAGTCGCCTGAAGCCCTAAAGCCTGTAAACCCTGCACCCTAAGCCCTAAAGCCTGCACCCTAAGCCTTAAAGCCTGCACCCTAAGCCCCAAAACCCCCCCAAAAAAATACCAGACATCCCGGGAGCCTGAAGGAGTGCCTGCCCTTTAAAGGAAGCCTGGAACGAACTCTGAACGGAGCCCTTAAAGGATTAAACTTTACATACACTGCCAAAACCTACGTTGTTTGCAGGGTCCCGATAATATGAACAATAATAATCATAATCATAATAATAAGAACAACAAAGAAAAGTGTGTTGTTTTGGTTTAAGGTAAGCCTTCAACCCCTGTGTAACCAGCGGCTATTCAGTCCTCGCAAGCCTTAGCTTCCAATTTACATCTTATTCCCCGAATTTTAGTTCAGGGTTTAGGATTCCCAGAGAGCCCAATACCCCTTAATTAAGGAATATACCTTACATCATCAGGGGCTTCATATTATGATTTAAGCTATGTTCCTTAATTAAGGGGTATTGAGTATTGGGCTCTCTGGGTTCAGGGTTTTATGCAGCGCCTTGGTAGGGTTGAGAAGGTCAGGGCCTAAGTCCTCAAATCCACTTCCTAAACCCTAAACCCCAAACCTGGCACCGGTTAAGGGTTTAGGGTTTAGGGAGTTCAAAAAAAAAGCAAACCTGGCCATGGAGTCGCTGGAGTTGGCAGAGGAAGGTGCTCTTTCGCTGCCAAACACCTTCCGCAAGCTGCGGACGAGCTACCTGCGTTACTGCCTTCTGCGCCTTGGCTATAGTCTAAAGTAGGTTATAGTAAGTTTTAGCACTATAGTCTAATATGGTACATCATATCATATTCTACTATAATAGTAATTTATAGCTTTTTTAAAAAATATCCCAGTATAACGTGGGATTTGGGCTTGTGGAATAGCAGCTGCGCAGGGTTTGGTTTTGGGAGTGCGAGTTGTAGCTCTAAACCTTATATAGAAATATACATCTTCTAGAATACCCTGTTTGAATACCACCCTAAACCCTAAACCTAAATACCTTCTGGGATACTTCATATGTATATATATATATATCCGGAACCCTAAACCCTGAACACCTAGTAGAATACCCTATAGCATACCTTATGGGATACTTCATATACCTAACATTCCTCAAGGCTTGAAGCCTGACATCGGAGGCCTCAATCTCGAGGCTCCGGCTTGCTGGCGAATATAGGGCCCTTAATTAGTAGCTGAGTAGGTAATATAGGAACCTGATTACGGAACCTTGGGCTTTTAATAGCGTTCCATATGAATCCTACTATTTTGGGGTTATAGGCCCAGGGTTTCTTGAACGGGTTCCTACATTAATCTTTAAGGGTTCCTCCATGTTCTAGAAGGGATCTATAGGGGTTTAGGGTAAAGTAGTAGCTGAGTAGGTAACTTACTTACCTGTAGGCTCATACCCTACCCCTTTTTGAGGTATCTACTTTTCTTTTTCGCAGATCCTGACCATAAAACTAGGGATCCTATAAAAGGGGTAGGGTAGGAGCCTCTAGGTAGTGGCTGAGCAGGCAACCTTGAACCTTTTGGGCTTTATGTGGTCTACCATAATGGTACAGTAAAGGTTAATCAACATGTTTTGGGCTAGGGTACTCAGCCCCTAAGACTATTACCTATACTATTTTGGGGTTCCTTAACATAGTTATAGTAGAATACACCCCAAAACCTTATTCTAATTGTTGGGCCCCTATATTAGAGCTGCTGTGCCAGAACTCCTCATGCCTTACAAGCTCCCACCACAAATAGCCTTAAATAGCTTTTCTGCAAGTCGCCTAGAGGCATTGTAATGTAGTCTTAAACCTAGAGCCTTAAGATTGAAATACGACCTTTTGCCCTAACATGCATGAACATTCGCAGCAAAGGTCTGGATGCCTGTGTGTGATCCTCCTCTCGTGCTCTTCAGTCTTTGATCCCGGCTGTATCGATCGAACACCCCGGCAGACTACCACCGGACTCGAGTGTCACTATCAATGGAAGTGGGGGAAACACCTCTGCGACAGCTACTGTTGCAACGGGACCACGCTGGGGGTCAAAGAGGGCGACTGGTGTGTAGACTATTGCTTTGAGGATGGTACCTGCCAGATGGAAAGGTGTGCCCCAGCCCAAAGTCAAGCAGAGTACGTGGCTTTGCAAATGTTGCGCTGGTCCGGAGCGGTGGCTTTCTATGTTGTTTGGATGCTCTTCTTCTTGATGGGTAGAATGGTCTGCAGAACCACGACTGCATTGGAGAAGAAGACCGCCTGCAGGACGGAAGCCCTGTGTGACATTGCACTGGTATTTTTTGCCATGAAAAATGCAAAGCCTGAGAGTGTTATTTGGTATTCATAAGCATGAGGTTTTGCAACCGTGAATGTCATTATATATTCTCTCGCTTCTTATTTCTACTGGTAACATGAGCAGTCGCTGCAATCGCAGTCGCCGTAGTCGTTGTAGTAGTCGTTGTAGTAGTCGTGGTAGTGGTAGTGGTAGTAGTAGTAGTAGTAGTAGTAGTAGTAGTAGTAGCGGCAGTAGCAGTAGCAGTAGCAGTAGCAGTAGCAGTAGTGGTAGTAGAAGTAGCAGTAGTAGTAGTAGTAGCAGCAGTAGTAGTAGTAGTAGTCGTACTACTACTACTAGTAGTAGTAGTAGTAGTATAGTAGTAGTAGTAGTAGTAGTCGTACTACTACTAGTAGTAGTAGTATAGTAGTAGTAGTAGTAGTAGTAGCAGTAGCAGTAGCAGTAGCAGTAGCAGTAGCAGTAGCGGTGGCAGTAGTAGTAGTGGTAGTAGAAGTAGCAGTAGTAGTAGTAGTCGTCGTCGTAGTAGTCGTCGTAGTGGTAGTAGTAGTAGTAGTCGTCGTCGTCGTCGTCATCGTAGTAGTAGTAGTAGTCGTCGTCGTCGTAATAGTAGTAGTGTCGTCGTAGTAGTAGTAGTAGTAGTAGTAGCAATAGTCGTCGTCGTAGTAGTCAGTAGCAAGAGTAGTAGTACTTAGTAAGTAGTAGGTAATAAGTAGTACGTAAATAAGCAAAGAATTAGTAAGAAAGAAGTAGTAAGTAATAAGTAACAAGTAATCAGTAATAAGTTATAAGTAGTCGGTAGTGGAAGTAGAAGTAGAAGTAGCAGGAGAAGGAGAGGAAGAAGGAGAAGTAGGAGCAAAAGCAGCAGCAGTAGTAGCAGTGTAGTAGCAGCAGTGGTTGTGGCAGTAGTAGTAGTAGTAGTAGTAGGAGTAGGAGTCGGGAGTAGTAGTAGTAGTAAGTAAGTAAGTAAGTAAGTAAGTAAGTAGGTAGTAGTCGTAGTAGTAGTAATAGTAGTAGTAGTAGTACTAGTACTAGTACTAGTACTAGTACTAGTACTAGTACTAGTACTAGTAGTAGGAGTAGGAGTAGGAGTAGGAGTAGGAGTAGGAGTAGGAGGAGGAGGAGTAGG
>BGNK01005726.1:239-34949 GCA_003297005.1 Symbiodinium sp. clade A Y106
GCGCTCCAATGCGCGGGGGGTGTTTTTAATCCTTTTGTGTACGTATATTAATGTTTTACCTACGTTACTACGTTGGCTCAAGTGAACAAAAAGTCCGTGCGTTCTGCTGCTAACAATACTGACATTAACCGATACATCTCACGGCATCCACCCTTTTTCAGCGCTATAGATCCCTTAAAGGAACCCCTTAAAGGTACCCTTATAGATCTCTTTTACGCGATCCTGGGAATCTCCGTCGCCTCAAAAAAGCGAGGCGAGAGGCGGCTCCAGAGCAGATCGGCCCTAAGCATTGCCCACCTGGAGCCCCTTCGACCAAACTGGTTTAGGGTTTAGGGTTTAGGTTTCAGATCAGAGGTGTGTTTAATTTTGTTATTTTCTTTCTGGATCTTTAGCCGCACATGTGTATATATATATATATGTATATATACATGTAGATAGATAGACAGATAGATAGATGAAGATGTATAGAGATAGATATAAACATTGGGCTCCGCTGTTTTTGGAGATCAGCGTCGGTTTTTGGATCTCTCCGACCATGGATTTTAGAACAGGGTGTTATAGGGTGTTTCAATTATTTGTGGGTTTTATTGGGGTTTCTATTATAGGGGTGTGTAGGGCGAAAAGTTTGAGGTTTTGATGGGTTTAGCGATTTAGGGTTTGGGGTTAGGGTGTTGTGTCGTTACGGTCATTCTGTGTCGATAACATGGGGTGTTCTGCCGGTTCTACAGAATTCAACCCTTCTGGATTTGGATATAGGCATTGGGCTATATACGCCTACTGTTCTTGCGGTAGTGGTTGTCAGTGTTGTGTTTAGTGGAAGCACTATGCCTCGATTACGGATTCAATTGGGAACAGATATCAGGTTGAGATGAGCTTGTTGGGTCATGCGTTTGGTAAAGTGGGAAGACCTAGCAGCCTGGCATTCACGACGGGTAGGGACGGAGTGTTAGTTTGGCTGAGTATACCATCACCGTGGGCTCGAGGTTGAGTATCCTGCTGCTGTTTCGGCGTTTTGGTGGCATGGTTCCTGTTGTTAACGTGCAGGTCCATCACCTTGTCAGAGAGCTTCATTTTTCCACGGCACTTTAGTCTTGAACATCTTCAGGCTGAGCATCGTCATCGTCATCATCGCATACATGGAACAGGTGTACGACTCCGCACAAGCCTCCAAAGCCCAAACTCACGCCCAACCCCGAACCCCAAAACCCTACACCCTGAACCTCCATCTTTAGGTGGTCTCCGTCATTTGCTGGCCTGCGGCAGTCGCACCTACTCTGGACACCGCAATGGGTCAACTTTAGTTATATTAGCTAGGGGCGATGGACAGGGGTCTTACGGTTTGGGCTTACCTGCAGGCTAAAGAACCTACCTTTTTGGGTGCTTTGTTGCGGCCAGAAGCTCCCTATGTGAGTCAGTGCCCTTACAAGGGGAATGTTCCCCATTCCCTAAACCCTAAACTTTAATCTACCCTAAACCCTAAACCCTAAACCCATCACCGAGTATCACCAGGGCTCCAGGGGCGACCTCTCTGAGCTTGAGAGTTTCGGGTTTAGGGTTTAGGGGTTTAGGGTTTAGGGGTTTAGGGTTTAGGGTTTAGGGTTTGGGGCTTTCAGGTTTAAGGCTTAGGGTTTAGGGTTTAGAGTTTCGGGTTTGGGGCTTTCAGGTTTAAGGTTGCCGACCTAGCACCCCTGGATCCCCCTACTCAAGCAAGCCATGTTACATTCCTGATGTTCCTTACTAAGGTGTCCGTACATATGTCTTTAAATAGGTGGACCTTTGTTTGGTTTAGGATTGAGGGTCTAGGATAAGTTCCCAGATCAGAGCGTCTTGAATTCAATTTAGTAGAGATGGCTGGCTCCAAGAGTCCATCTCAGTGACCTTCATGATGTACAAGAACCATTATGCAAGCAAGTGGACACCAAAGATACACGATATTCATACTTAGACCCTCTGCAACTCTCCGCCTCAGATTGAGTTGAGGGTTCATGTTGGGCCAGTATTTTACCTACTTTGGGGGTTTAGGTAAGTTCACAGGGAGACAACAATACATGCTTGATGATATCACGGGAAACAGCTTACTAAGTACTGCAGTTTAAGTTAAACTAAGGAATACTGCTTCACTCACATTCGGGAATAGGCCGAACTTATATACAAGACGCTTCTTTCATGTTTGTTTGGAGTCTCCGAAAAGCCGAGACCCGCTCCAAACCCTGCAAAGCCATATAGACCCCTATATACCCTCATGTTGCAACCCTAATCATGCCCTAGCAATAAGCGTTACAGCAAGGTGACCTTATAGTAAGCCTTTACTGTAGCAACCCGGTTAAGATGACAACAGCGCTGAAGCGCTGCGCCTGCTTGACCAAATGCAGCGCATCACGTCCCATGCGGAGTTCTTGTTAAGGGGTTTTACTTTATATGAGCTAACATAATACGGAAACCCTATTATTGACTATGTAGATCCCTATAATGGTAACTTACAAGAAATCCCTTATTCCTCAAGTCTTGGCTTCGGAATCAGACCAGCGACATGAGGATCATATGCTCGTCTTGGATGTCCGTTCCATCAGCCGTGCATGGTTTAGGGTTTAGGGTTTATGAGAGTCGCTGTCGATTGCAACGCTGGCGTACAATAGTGGCTTGAATGAAGCTCAGCGTCACGTGGGTCTCCGTGAGTCTACGCAGACCAAGGACTGCGTCATGCTATTGAGCAAGCATGCCGGGGGCACTGGCTTGAATTTAGTCGCAGCAGCAGACATGTTGATCATGCAGCCAAGCTGACCCTTCTGAATGGTTATTTAATAAAACATGTGAAACCCTAATCGGGCCGTCATAAAGCCCCATATGAAATCCAAAACAACACCGGGATACTAAACCCCCAAGCCCAAATAGACCCCCTGAAGCTCTAAACCCCGAAACCCTAAATCTTAAACCCTAAACCCTTAAATCCCTAAACCCCAACCCTCCAAACCCTAAAACCCTAAACCCTCAAACTCCGAAACCCCGAGCCGCCCGAACTCGCCGCTCTCTTCTCAGCACCTTGTAGTAAGTAAGCCTCATAGACCTTTTTTATAAGGACCCCCTGAAAAGGAGCCCTTTGGCGGAACCCTAAAAGGAATCTCCCCAAACACGTTTTCAGGACCTTGTACGCAGCGGGCGGATCCCAGGCGCTCTGGGAGCCATGGGCGACTGGGCGCCTTTGCCAAACTGCTGGGACCCCCCAAGTGCCCATTACGAGAGCTATTATGGTTTTTATCGGTGGGGATTGTTATTTAGGGTCGAGGAAGGTTTACGATTTGGTTTTTTCGGTGGTTACATTTTAGTGTTCGGGGTTTGGGATGTAAAAGCTTATGGTTTTGTCCTCTTAAGGAATATGTAAGGCTCTACTGAGGTCGAGGACCTTTGAGGAGCGTTTAAAGGGACCCCCCTGACTTGGAACTTGGAACCCGCAAAGGAGTCCCAATCATCACACAAAGTTAAAGTCCTCAGCAGGTAGAGTTGCTTTGGGTGTATGCCACTAAACTGGCAGAGGCATGCAACGAGCAAAAGCCCCAAGACACTTTAACAAAAAAGAGTTTCTTTGTCCCCGAAACCCTAAACCCTAGACCCTTAAACCGCGGGATGGAGGCCTAGCTTGACTGTCCGAGCTTCCTTTGGTCATACCACTGCAAGGAAGGAAACTGAGGCAGACAGATTTTGCACGATAAAGCATTCCAGCAGAAGACTGAAGCTGTGTAATGGTGACGAGCCTCTCCTGGCGCGTCGTTTAGGGTTTCACGTTCGCAAGGCTCGGTCCGCCTCAAGAGCTCCACGAATCGGTACCTAACAGCGATTCTTGGGGCTGCTTGAATCCATCCTCAACTCCTTAGGCTAAACAGAACCGAGCCGTCTGCGGCAGACGTAACAGCTGCAGGTCATCATCACCGAGGAGACCTTTCAAGAGCGAGTTGCTGCTGAATAGGGCCTTGGGCAGAGCTATTGATCTCGACGGTTTCGGTCAAGAATGGTTGGCATAAGATGTATCGAAGCTTCGAAAGTGCTTTGTACCCGTACTTATGTGTTTAGGTATGCAGGTATGTAGGTATGTATGTACGTACGTATGTTTGTATCCCAAGTGCAAAGACGACAACACCATGGTTTCCTGATTTTGGCAACTGAAATATCCAGCTCCTGCACCTCAAGCCACGGTGAGGTTTACTGGTCAGGGTTCTGGATTCTTGGTTGACAATGTATAGAGCAAGATTTTCTTGCGACCAAACTCGGTCGCGATTTTCAGAGCACGACGTGCGTGTGCGATCTTGCTTCGGCAAAAGAGTGGTTGATATGGGGGCTTAATAATTAGAAAAGGGTTTTGGGGCCCATTATACTATAATTATACGAAAGAAACCCCAAACTAGTATCGGTAATCATTAATACTTCAGCCCTGAACCCAAACCCAAAATCCCCAATCCTTCCTCAATTAAGGATTATAGTTGCCTGAAATTTCCGCAGGATCCCGAATATGATTTAAGGAATATTCTAAATTAAGGGATTTTGGAGTCTCTGGGTCTCAGAGTTTTAGGGTTTAGGAGCTTAGCTCTTCAGAGATTTTAGAGCTTCAGGGCTTTACCGTCTTAGCGGCTAGGGTTACAGGCCGTAGGGCCCAGGCAGTTCACAGCAGAAGCCAGAAAGTTGGAACATCATGGGCCGGATGCCCCCACAGTAAAGTATAGGAATTCCCAGCATGAATCCTCCTAAAACTATGTTCCAACTTTCTGGGCTTCACTGTAGGGCTTCAGTGTTTTAGGGCTTCTGGATTTTAGGGTTGTGCGGTTAAGGGGTGAAGTATAGACCTCATCAGCCAAGAAGAGCAAACAGTCAACACTACTGCAGAAGGACGAAAAATGCAGCATCCAGGAATATTGTGCGGGAATTCCAGGTGATGCACATCAGCAATAGCACGCCTGACTCTCAATCTGAAGCCAACTCTACTGGGGAGCTAGACGCCTCAGTACCCTCTAATGTGCTATTTGGGGAAGTAGGTCCCATAACAGTACCTAGGACCCTTTGGGTAGGGATTTAGTGATAAGCCTTCAGGGTTGAGGCTTTCGGACGCATGCTGCGCAGCCTCAGTGATCTTTTCAATATCACGTTCAGGACGTATAAGACCAACCATAACCCCAAGGGTCCAAGTACCTAATAATCATATACTCTCCAAAATCCTAACCTACATAACTACTATCCCAAAACCGAGTACCTAATTATTGCGTCCTTTGGACCCTTGGGGTAAGACTTTAGGCCACCTGTTACATAATACGGGGGCATACCTGTTGTGTACCCAGAGAGCACTGGCAGACGCTGGCAGCTGGCCTGCATGAACCACAAATCCCGAAACCCTAAACACCTTAAGCTTTGAAGCTCTAAAAGCCTTTCGGGTAATCCCGAAACCCTAAGCCCAAAACCCCAAACCCAAATAGACATCTCCGCAGAGGCCCCATATCGAAGCCGATCTGAGCCGACAGTTGGTCAGGGCCTGAGTTGTTCAGATACTCCGAACATGCCTAGAAGAAGGTTTAGGGTTTAATAGGTCTGAGTAGTTTGATAGGAGGCTTTATGTTTATAGGCTCCATATAAGGGCCTGAACATGTAGACTACGGTGTTGACGTATCTTGTCGTTTTTGCGGCATCGGGACTGTACGGGAACCTTACTACATATTCCGACCCATCACCTGAATCAAGGCTTTGTCGTGGGGCTTTTATTAAATTTATCGGGTCTTCAAACATACGTCGTAATTGAATGTCGGAAACCTGATTAACCAACGGTTGACCAGAAGACAAGCGCATCATCCGAACCCGAGAGCTGCAACTCGTATACCCCGGATGCTTCGTGCAGACCAGGACAAGAGATGTGAATCCCTTTTTCCTCGGTGGCATGGCGGAGGCATTTGCCAAGGTCTACCCACATTTCACGCGATGCCTGGCTATACGCGCCGAATCTGTTGTTGAAGTCTGCTTCTGCACGATCAATGAGCGCAATCTCGACCGAAGTGCGCGGCGTCGAGTGGGAATGGGGGTCGTCAGTCTTCCATGCTCCTGGAAGTGTGCAACAACCTCCTGGCCCAACCTTGCCGCCGTCGTCGGACTTTCGCCAGGCGCTGCAGAATTACCCAAACCTTCCATAAGCCCTTAACTACAAGTCACATATATATATATAGATGGAGTTGGGCCAACATGCAGGCCTGGCAAAAAAAAAAACAAGATTCGGCGTGGTATAAGAGCAGCGGTGAAGTGGAATCGTACTCATATCAGCAGAAATTGAAGGAGGAGACTGGTAAGTTGAAGTCTGAATATCCCTAACGCCTAAACCCTAAACCCACAACCCCTAAGCCTTAAACCCTAAACTAAACCCACAACCCCTAAACCTTGGACCCTTAAACCCCTAAACCTGAGACCTTTAAACCCCTAAACCTTAAACCCTAAACCCCTAAACCTTAAACCCTAAACCCCTAAACCTTAAACCCTAAACCCCTAAACCTTAAACCCTAAACCCCTAAACCTTAGACCCTAAGCCCTAGAACCTATGACCTGCGATCCGAGCACGAAAGAAAGTTCTTTCGGGTCCGCCTGTGACCAAAGCCTTGAACTCTTCAAGCCTTAAATCAGGGTCCCCAAAAGCACATACGCATAAGCATTTTATAGGGATATCCCTACCTTATTGGGCTTTATTATAAGGGGGTTTAGATGGGATATCCCTATCCTAATTTTTGCTTATGTGCTTTTTTGGGGCCCTATTAAAGCCATAAGCCCTACCGTAGCCCCAAACAACCTACCTTTCTAAGGACTTATATAAAGAAGTCATATTACGGAACCCAAAAGAGGTAGGTCATTTGGGGTCTAGGTAGACCTTAAAGCCCTCAAACTCCGTAAGCCCTGAACATTAAACCCCTAAAATCCCCAAGCCCTTAATACCCTCAAGCTCTCTAAGCCCCAAACCCAGAAGCCTAAAGCCCTTTTGGTCCACCTTGAACCCTAAACCCTAAAGCCTAAACCCTAAAAAAACTTTAAAAACACCTTAAAGCCTAAACCCCATAAGTCCTATAAGCCCTACCGGCCCAAAACCCCTAAACCCTTAACCTCAAACCTCCTATAACCCTAAACACTAAACCCTAAACCCCAGACGGAAAAAGGCGCTTAAACAAAAAACAACCTAAAGCCCTAAACCTTGAACCCCTAAGCGTTAAACCCTTAAACCCCTAAACCCTAATTTTCGGCTCTAGAAAGGCAAGTCTTGGACTGGCGGCGCTCATCAACGCCCCAGCCAGGGCCACAGAGGAGATTTCGGAGTTCGTGGCTTTAGGGGTTTAGGGTTTAGGGGTTTAGGGTTTAGGGCTTCAGACTTACTCAACAACCTGCAAAAGGCCATTATTCGACATACTTTTGGGTCCAGGTGGGGTTTAGGGTTTAGCCTTGAAGGTCTAGGATTTGGGGTTCGGGGCTTCAGACTTACCTAACCCTAAGGCCCTAAGAACATGTAAAATAATGGCCCAACACCTACCAAAGGCTATCTGGGTTTAGGGATTCAGCCTTGCAGGTTTAGGATTCAGGTTTTGGGGATGTTTAGGAAGGGTTTATGGCTCAGGCTAAACCCGTTGGGGTCTGGGGCTGAGCATAAGGTTACGGATTCAGGGCTTGCGGGCCCGGGCGATGTTCTAGAAATGACAACGACGCAATCATGAATCACAAGCCTTGTTACACATTGGCTTTCGGGCGCCCCGAGCTCAATACCGTATTCCCGCAACAGATTGCTTCAAGGTACGGGTTGGAACAATCCCACGTCATGTAAAATCGTGCCAGGGTTTAGTTTGTGTGGTTTAGATATCCTAAACCCAACCCTAAATTCTAATTATGGTTTAGGTCTCTACAGAGACGTCCGCTGGTAGTGGCGACACCAGCTTTCGAGGATCATCAGGGGGTTCTCCGTAGTATGCCTGATTAAGAGACTTTGGATTTTGACTAGGGCTCTCTATTTGGATCCTAATGTTTTGGGCAAAGGGCCGGGGTTTGTGATCAAGTCTCTGCATTAGTCTGTGAAGTCGGAGTTCCGGGGCCAGATTGGCGTTAGGGTTTAGGGTTTAGGGAGGGCTGGTGCATTACGAAGTTCTCTCTGGGCCGGAGTTGAGGCTTTTCCGGGTGTAGGACCACGGACATAGCACTGTCAATTCCATGTTTCCATGTTCCTGGAGACTCCAAAACCCATTTGTTAAGGTATATCTTAAACCATACCCCAATGGTCCAAGTACCCAATAATCATATACTCTCCAAAATCCTAACCTACATAACTACTATCCTAAAACCGAGTACCTGATTATTGGGTCCTTTGGACCCTTGGGGATAGATAACACAGGGATCCTTAAAAGTAGGAAACCCCAAAATCATAGCCCCGTAAAGGGGCACCTAGACCCAAGAACCCCTAAGGCCTAAACCTAAAAAGCCGAAGCCCTACACCCTTAACCGCAAAAGACCCCAAACTTCAATAATCCTAAAATTTGAAACCCTGAAACCGTAAAACCCAAACCAACACTGGAAATGAAACCTTGAACCACCAAAAGCCAAAATTCTAAACCCTGGGCCCATAAGACCGGGCCAGGCTGGCCCGAAACGCAACCGCCAGAAGCTGCAAGCGAAGCTAGAGCCACCGAGCTGCGATGGGGGCTCTTGGGTTTCCTTTAAAGGGTGCAGGTTCAGGATTTAAAGGGTTTGGGGCAAAGGGTGTGCTGGGTTTAGGGTTTTTCCCATCTCAAGATTGAACCATTCCTTAAGGCTCTATACAGGTTCTATTCATGGGATTTACAGGATCTAGTTCGTTAAGGCTGTTTGGGGTTTAAAGGCTGTTGGGGTTTTAGTCTCGTGGGGTTAATGTAGGAATCTGATTAAGGAACTCTGGCCCTCTAACCCCGAAATAGTAGGGTTCACATAAGGTACCCTAATACAGGCCCGAGGTTTCTTAATCAGGTTCCTACATTAGGGTCATTGGATTTTGTAGGGCCACCTTGGGCTCCCGCGAGGATTTGTAGGGCATCAGGGTGTTCTAGGGATTGTAAACGTCGAAGAGGGAGGTTTTAGGGTTTGTAAGGCTTCAGGGCATGCATTAAGGGTTACCTTAACCCTGAAGAACCTACCTTTTCAAGGACTTATATAAGGAAATCATAATAAGGAGCCCTAAAAAGGTAGGTTCTTCAGGGTTAAGGTAAGGGGTGCAAGACGAGAGAGTTACCTTATGGCTGTTTTTGGGACGGTGTTCTGCACGACTACCATGCAAAAACTCCACTGCACACAGCAACCAAACCGAAAGACCGTACAGTAACCCTATCGAATAAGCCCCAAAGCCCAACTAACATCCGAAATGCGTCCCCTAAACCCCCAACCCCTAAACCCTTACCGCCGAACCCCCACGCCCGGCAACACTAAAAAGCCTGCCTTGCCCGAGGCGCGCGCGAGATCTGAAGCAGCGAGAGGAGCAGGTGGTCCCGACAGAGCAGACATGCAGCTTGCTGATTGCAGGGCTTGGAGGTTGAGGGTGTAGGTTTTAGGCTAAAGGGGGTTAGCGTTTAATATTGAAGGTTGCTTTGATTTGGGGGTTTGAGGCTTAAGGGTTTAGTGTTTAATATTGAAGGTTGCTTTGAAATGGGGGTTCAAGTTCCAGGACGAAGATGAATGTAGGGCTTGGGACGAAACACGAAGAGCTCAATACATAGGTTGGGGTACCCCGACCGTAATTAACCCTCCAGGTGGCCCAGAGTAGATGCCATCTTACCTCGGGTTCGGAATAATTTAGTCATAGTTTCTTGCCGTGCAGTCCCTACAGTTTACTTACCAGATGTACTATGCGGTATTGCAAAGCCCACTTCCAATTTCTAACTCCCTGTGTTATCGACTGGCGACCCGAAAGTAGGTAGCTCGTCTATGCTGGCACTGCTAGGGCAAGGCTCTGAGGTGTTCCAAATGTGAAAGCATCAATGGGTCCCCAAGACGACTAGCAATATTCAGACGATTCGGATTGTGTTCGAAGCACCGTCATAGTCTCAGTACTCGTAACATCATGACAGCTATCAGATGAAGCGACGGCGAGAAGAAAGCATACGCAACCACGCTCATCAACTGCCGTTGCAACATGATGTTGACAGCCGTGTTGGCCGTGACAAGAGTCGGAAATGCTGGTTTCTAACTTAGCTGAGAGTCCTGCATTGGAAAGTACCTGAGCAGAGACCCGTTCCATATCCTGCCCTAAAGTGCATACTGGAAACAGATAGAACCCACAGAGGAACCACTTGAAGGACTAAGTGCAGATTATGCATGTATGTATGTACATATATATATATGTATACATATGTGTGTTATATACTAGTAGTAGTAGTAGTCGTAGTCGTAGTCGTCGTCGTCGTAGTCGTAGTCGCCGTCGTCGTCGTCGTCGTCGTTGTAGTCGTAGTCGTAGTCGTAGTCGTAGTAGTAGTAGTAGCAGCAGCAGTAGTAGTAGTAGTAGCAGCAGTAGTAGTAGTAGTGGTGGTAGCAACAATAGTAACAAATGAACAAATATAACTATAACTCCAAAAAGAATACTAATACCTAGAACTATAGCTATATAGCAATATATATGTATGGATTTTGTCAGTATATGATATGTGTAAATATATATATATATGTTTATTTATTTGTTTATTTGTTTGTATCGAGAGAGAGAGACAGAGAGAGAGAGAGAGAGAGAGAGAGAGAGAGGGAGAGAGCCAGCCAAGGGGACCCTGCTGGCTAGTAAAATGTGCTGATGTTCGACCGCACCTAAATCCTGAACCCAAATAGCAACTCCTAAACCCCAAACCTTAAACCCTACACCCCGACTCCTAAAGCCTTACAGTAACCCCTAAACCCTAAACCTGAAGCAAGTAAATGAAGTAAATCCTCAACCAACCCCTCATGGCAACCCCCTGGCAGAGGTTCTGCAACAAACCATCGCCTTGCTTCAGCAGTGTCTCAGGCGGGGGGGGGGGGGGGGGGGGGNGGGGAAGTGGGAGTGCTTTGGGGTTTCGAGCCTTGTGTTGAAACTGTCCAGCCTTCTTTGCTCAGAGGAATCCTTCAGGGCTCCTTATGGGTACTGTAAAGTGAACCCCAGAAAGTTGGAACATCGATTTAGGATGATTCATGCTGGGATTCCCTTTACTTTACTTTAAGGGCATGAGGCTACTGATGTTCCAACTTTCTGGCTTCTACTATATCTGGGCTTTGGAGTACCATATTTTAATACTTTTTCTGGGACCTGTTGCTTAAAGGGAGCCATTATGAAATAAAAGTCTAGACTTCTTTCTCCCTGGTTACTTCAAGCCCCGGATATGGGTTTGTAATGTTAGGATTCATGGGGAATGCGGGTTTATGGGGTGATAGTCAGGGTGCTTGGGTAGGGTATTAGGGAACCTCCCAGACCTTCCAAAATCCCATAAAGGAATATACCGTACATCATATTAGGGATCCTACTATAATTTAGGGTATATTCCTTAGTGAAGTGATTTTGGAAGGTCTGGGCTAAGCCAACATTTCAGCGTCGTGCCGTGCCGCCTCTGAGGGTGCGGCGCAGCGTAACCTAGTATAGGGCCCTTAAAAATATTTCGGGGATTCCCTTTTATGATTACCTGGGGATCCAAAAACCTACTGTTTTAGGGGTTAGATCCTCTAGTTAAGGGGTCATAACCTACTATTTTGTAGGGTTTGGGGATACAGGTATAGTTTAGGGTTTAGGGCTTATAGAACTTATAGTTTAATATACCCCAAAACGTTGTTCGAACTATAAAGGCCCCTGTATTACCTCAATGCACGTGTTGTGATTTCCAAGCCTTGAATCCTGGTCCTAGCCATTGTCGGAGACTCGATGATCCAAAGTTCAAGCTCTAAACCGGATAGAGATATCCGAAACCCGACATTGGAACACTTGCCCGTACATAAACCGAAACAAAAAAGACCGCCCGCCCCGCGCCAAAACAGCCGCAACACAGAAGAATACTCGCCGAAAGGGATCTTAAACCTTAAGCTCCAAACCCCGAGACCTAAATCCTAAGCCCAAGCCCTGGAGCCCTCATAACCCCTACGGCTGATGGACAAAATCCTGCATTACCCATTATAAGAAATATACCATAATTCCCATAGTTTAGGGTCCTTAGGGTCATGCAGGATTTTGTCCATCAGCAGTACCACCAAGCAACAGCTAAAAGGGATCCATCCGGCATCGAAGATGACAGCAGGGATCTTGGCCGCGGCAATCGGCGCCTGTTTTAGGGGCCTATATACTTACCTATACTAAGGGTTCCGAAGAATATGTATAGAACATACGCCCCAAAACCCTATTCTAATTATTCAGGCCCGTATATTGAGGGTTCTACCAGAGTATCATGCGGGCTCTACGAGGGTTCTACAGCACTTCTGCAAGGAGTGGCGGAGTTCGCCGAGGTGTTTGGAGGTCCGGAAAGCAACGGTTTTGGATTGGGGTGTGGCTTAGGTTTGGAGCTGTATCGTGTGCTTGTGGGTACTACGAAAGTTAGGGGCAGGGGCAACCATTTTGCGAGTAGCGAAACCGGGCGCAATAGAAACATCCCGATGTGCACTAGCGGCCTCGACGTGTTTCTCAAACACCACAAGGCAAGTGCATCATAGTGTTTGCTTCCGCAATGCGCGAAAAATCACAGCATCGGATTCCCCTCAACGTCCCCAAACCCTCTAAGCCGTAGTTTTGTTGGTGGTACCAGCATGCCCCTACTAAGGGAAAAAGGAGGGACCCTTAACGGGGATTCCTACCCTATAACGGGCTGTATAATGGGTATATAATAGCTATAGTAAGGTTGTATACCTAGGGGTCCTTGTTAAGGGTCCCGCCTTTTCTCCCTGGACCTACTAAGGGGAGATGCCTCCTCCACCGCCTCCTTGTCCTCCCGTGCCGCCAGCTGCAGCCTTATAGCTGTCAAAGACACAGAGATTCCAAAACCCTCTCAATTAAGCAGTTAAGCAGCATACTAGTTACTAGGCGCCTAAATAATTGCCAATACTCTTTGGGGGGGTCCTTTGTACAAGTATAGTATAACATACCCCAAAACCCTATTCAAATTATTAGGGCCCCGAAAGAAGGCAGTATACCCTAAGTTATAGTTATATGGGCTGCCCGTCATATGATCCAACATGCGTTGCTCACTTGAGGGTTTTGGAGGGAAATCAGAACAGGGCACTGGGCAAAGGTGGTCGATTGAAGTTCTTGCTTGTTACACAGGGTCCCTGAAATTTGTTAATTTCGGGCTCGGAAGAATTCGTCGCATTCTCCCTGTAGACGTCCCATATCGTCAGACTACAATGTACTCCGAAACCCGATCACACGCATGCAGGCCCCTCTAGTAGCTGTGTTCGATGAGGTGTTGGAATCGGTTGTTGTGTGGATAGTGACTTCAAGATTTTCGATGTGGTGGCTTACTTAAACCGCACTAAATCCTGAACTTCAGCTTCATGTCGAAAAAAGTGGGTTTGAGGTGTAGAGGGCAGTCAAGAACAATGCTGGTATCAGGCTTGGAAGGCCTGTTGGGTTTCTGGGTTTCTAGGGCTTGGCGGGTTTTCGGTTTCATGGATTTAGCCAGCCGAGCTTTAGCTCGAAGGCTGCATCACAGTAATACACTCTCAAGCCTGGGGCATGGCTTGGGTTTTAAGGTTTAGGGCTTAGGGTTTAGGTCCAGGGTTTAGGGTCTACCTGGACCCCAACAGGATGTAGAATAACAGCTTTTTGGAGCTGTTGGGTCATTATTCTACCTACTCTTGCGGGCTAGGTACTGGATGAGTAAGCCACAAGCGCTCAGGAACCCACAGCAACCGAAATCCCGCACCCAGAATTGTAAGCCAAAGTTCCTACACCCTGGACCCTCGTAAGGCCCCAGTAATTAAAGAACCCAAACACTCATAGGGCGCCATTATAGAATGCTTATAGTAACCCTTGTAGAAACCCAAATCCCTCCTCGACGTCCGCCAGACTGCATCCTTGCCCCGAGGTGGGAAGAAGAGACGACTCAAAGGCGGGAAGACGAGAGCCATTTGTGGCCAAAGGTTGAATCATAGAGTTCTACATAGTGGTTGTAGAATGAGGTTCTTTAGGGTTTAGGGTTTACAGTTTACTAGGGTTCTATAATTAAGGGCTCAGGGTTTGGAGATGTTGGTTTGCAGCTTTGGGGTTTAGGGTTTAGTGTTTTCCGGATTTGCCAGGCGTTCATTCACAACAACAGCAGCAGGAGGAAGAGGAGAAAGCAAGTGATAATATTATTACGAGTAACCAGCAATGATAACACTGACATAAGATGCACCCATTCGCACAGACGGACATGCTGATAAACTTGCACGCAGTATAGCATTGTAACAACATACACACATACGTACATATATACACACATACATACACACATATGCTTTCACATGTTGTGTGTACAGCTATTTATTGAGGCAGTTGGTCAGTGAGTTAGTTTGTCTGCCAGCTAGCTAGCTTTCTAGTTGGTGGGTTGATTGGTTAGTTATAACAAGTAGTAGTCGGTGAGTCAATTGGTTACGTCGCAGGTTGTTTTGCGAGATAGTCGATTAGCATGCTAGTTCGCTGGTTAGTTAGATAGCTAGTCGTTCAGTTAATTAGTCAGTCAGTCAGTTCAGCCAGCCAGTCAGGCAAGCAGTCAGCCAGCCAGTTAGTGAGTTAGTGGCTAGATACTTCGTTCGTTGGTGGTTGGTTGGTGTGTTGGCTGGCTGGCGAGTTGGCTGGTTGATTGGTGGTTGAGTGAGAAACTGTGTTAGTTGGTTAGTTAGTTAGCTAGCGAGATAGTTAGTTCCTGTAAATGTATGTTTTGCTTGAATGTGTTAGTATTTAATTATATTCTTGTTTATATGTACATGTTCATAAAACGCTTATTTGGGTGCTTATGTGTCTGTCTACTTGTTCAGTTGTGTATCTGGTAGGTGGCTAGACCATGGATACTATATGGTTTCTATAGGTCTAAGGAACAGTAGCCCGCTAGAAGCTAATCCCTTGGTCAGGATCGCGTTCGCATCAGCCCCCGCGACAGCAAGGCAAGCTGCGATGATAATTCCATATTGCCGCATCCCTGAAAATCTTAGATCCCCAATACCCAACCTTTAAACTTTTTGGGTTCTTGCATAGTTTAGTAGGAATCGGAAAGTGTAACCTTCTATTTCTGTAATTAGATTGAAGCAACAGCATCCGCCTTCTGCTGGGCCAAAGTCAGGAATCGGAAAGTGTAACCTTCTATGTCTGTGGCCTGCTGGGGTAGTAAGAAATGCCAGACTCCATGAGTAATTAGATTGAAGCAACAGCACCCGCCTTCTGCTGGGCCAAAGTCGGTGACGTGAGACCTGCTTTTGATTTCTGGCTACGTATTTGGAGTTCTTCCAACCCGAAACACTATGAACCCTGTGATTTCGGGGCTCTCTATGCCTGGAACCCTGAGACCTAAATAAACCCTTGACCCAAAACCGACACGCTAAACCCAATGCTATCGAAGCTTCAATCCCTAACCACTAAGCCCATGCCTCCATGATTTCCGAAGCCGGAGCCCTGAACCCTCTGATTTCGGAACCCTAAACCATCCTAAACCTTAAACACAAAACACTACTTGGAGGATCATGGAACTTAGTGAGTACGGTTGTAAGTACCTTATAAGTAGCTATAAGTATAATGTCCTTACTTAAAACCCTATAGTTACTGAGTCCCATGATCCTCTAAGCACCCCCAAAACCCATATAGGACCCTTAATAGTAACCCTTTTAGATCCCTTGAAGGAGCCCTTTAAAGGGTACGCCTTCGGAGCCCAAGCGACTTCGGATCCGAAGGCGTTTGCTCCGGCCTGCACCCTCTTCCTCGAAAGCTTTGCGAGGCGCAGGAGGAGCTGGAAAGGTTTCTCAAGCAGAAGGATCAGACGCAGCATCCTCCCGCTCGAAGCCCAGCCGGACCCTACACCATGGAGGGGCCGACGATCGATCAACAATCGTCTCCTGGTCGGAGCTTTGCGCAATGGCCCTTGAAGATTTGGGGCGGTCGCGCCATTTCCCGGCACTTTTGGATTCAGCCGGCAGATCCCCCGTGTTTCCTTAGGGTTTAGGGACTTCGTTTTGCACGGATCTGTGGTTGGAGCTGGACGGCACTGGTGCATTCTGACGGACCTCATCTTCGAGCCGCCGGGCCGGGGGCTTCACTTCGCTGTACAGCCCTGGAAGCTGGGGCCAATTCCTGCACACGCGCCTTGTGCAGCGCAAGGGTATACTGTAGAGGCCTAAACGACTATCGATGCTATTCCTTGGGGCTCCTTATTAAAAATCGTTATACTACAAAGGGGCCCAAAACCCTATTCTAACTATCAAGGCCCCTATATCATAGTACCCTTATAGTCACCCCTATAGTAACCCTTATAGGACCTTGTTAAAGGAGCCCAGAATCCTATTCTAATTATTAAAGCCCCTATATTGAACTGCTAGACATGAGCTGGACTCCGGCGCCGCACATGTCTTGGGGTTACTTGGAGGATCATGGGACTTAGTAAGTAAGGTTCCTCAAAAGGGTTCCTTAAGGGGTCCTTAAAGGGATCTAAATAGGGTTTTTTAAGGGGGATGTATGGTTATAAGTATAATGTCCTTACTTATAACCCTAGCTACTAAGTCGCATGATCCTCTAAGTACCCCCCAAAACCCATAAAGAACCCTTAATAGTAACCCTTGTAGATCCCTTAAAGGAGCCCTTTAAACTTTAAAGGGAACCCCGGCCCTAGCTTCGCCGGCTTCAGTCGAAGGCCTCTCTGGTGCGGCATGTGTCGCGAAGAGCAGCTCCAACAGCGACCCTAAACCCCCTAAACCCCTAAACCCTAAACCCCTAAACCCCTAAAGACCCTAAAGACCCTAGACCTAGCCTAGACCCTAAACCCCACACCCCTAAAGACCTTGAAGACCCTAAAGACCCTAAAGACCCTAAAAACCCTAAACACTAAACCCTACAGAGCCCACAACCAAAAAAAAGCCTACAGAGCCCTGCGTAGTAGGGTCTGAGACCCTTATCGTATCCCTTGTAGTAACCGTTATAGGAGACCCTTTTTAGGAACCCTTTGAAGGAACCCTATATAATCTTCTACGGCTGATGGACAAAATCCTGCATTACCCATTATAAGGAATATACCATGATTCCCATAGTTTAGAGTCCTTAAGGTCATGCAGGATTTTGTCCATCAACCGTATGGATGCCCTAAGTAGGGTCTGAGACCCAGGATGAGAGGCCCAAGATGAGCCCAAGAAGCTCCTTCCGGCGAGGGGCCCGCCTCTCAGTGGGCCCGGGGATGTGGGTTTTAGGGTTTCCTTTAAAGGGATCTATAAGGGTGCCTTTAAGGGATCTAGAGGGTTTAGGGGTTTAGGGGTCTCGGGTTCAGGACTATAGGGGTTGGGGTTTGGGAGTTTAGGGGTTTAGGGTTTAATTAGGGTTGGATGTGGGTTTAGGGTTTGGGGTTTCGGGTCTAAACCTTTGGGTTTAGGTGTTTAGGGTTCTAAAGTTGGGTTGCACAGAGAGTGCAGAAAGAGGTTTAGGGTTTGGGGTTTGCAGGTTTGGGGTTTAAAGGCTTTGGTGTTTAGGGTCACAAGGTGGTGGCTCTCCCATACTTGGTCTGACGGCTTCGTTTAAGGATAGTATATGATACTATACTGGATGAGGTTGTGGGATAGGGTTGAGGGTTGTTCTGGGTTTAGAGTTTCACGCTCATGTAGATATGTATTTTATGTACATATTATACAGAAACATACATTTCTATGTTTACGTGTATGCATGCACTTCTCATGCATCTTGTTTGGCCTGTTCAGGGCTACCGTGCAGGTGCCGTGCAGGTGCGCATATGTATGTGTAATCGAGAGAGAGAGAGAGAGACAGAGAGACAGAGGGAGAGAGCGAGAGAGAGAGAGAGAGAGGGAGGGAGGGAGGGCGGGAGGGCGGGAGGGAGAGAGAGAGAGAGATAGTTTGTGTATCTTTGCGTGTGTTTGTCTGTGTGCGTGTCTGTCTTTGTCTGTCTCATTGCCACTGACTGTCTGTGTCTTTGTGTGCCTGCCTGCGTGTATGTTTGTTTGCTTGGTCGACAACCGCGGCAGAGGATAGACGCAGCTGACGGAGCTGATCGGTTTCACCAATCATACCAATCATATCGGATGTTCGAGGCACGGGTAGGATCAGACTTGTCACCGTTGGTATCAGGATTGTGATGATCATCGGTAGGGCTTGTAAGATCTTGCAGCAGTTGTAAACCTTATAATAGTAGCTGAAAGGGCTATCTTTGGAGTACATATAAGCCTACCATAGTCGAAAGACGTTGTTGTGGGAAGCCATGAAACTCACTAGTGCCATGTCCAACACGCTTGATTCGAGGACTCGCGGCGAGACGATTCGGAGCATCTCCGCTTCAGCGAGCAGGTTCGAGTGTTGCTCTCGCTATGGCTATACTGAGTGCTCTGGGGGTTCGGAGCGGTAAAACCTAATAAAGCTCGTAAGCATCCAGGTTTCAACTCTGTTGCGAATGGGGATCAAGATCTGTGTGTGTCTGTTATACACTGATGATTTGATTTCATTCGCTGAGGGTCGAAGATTCTGCATCACATTTTGATAGGCTTTTGGGGCTCACGGCATAAGTCAGTCTCAAACAATACAAGGTGTGGCTCGGGAATCCCGCAAGAGAGGGAGACTGTTGATTTATCCAAGCCCTAGAAAGGAACGTCCGAAAGCTACGCCTAGTCTGTTTGAACAGCCACACGGGATCACTCGGGCTCCCACCAAGAGCGACTGCCGCAAACCCAAAACTAAACCAGCCACCGAAAACCCGATGGCTCGAAGACGTTTCCCGAGCCCCAAGACTTCGCCAATCGTCTACGAAGTCCTCGGTATCTTGAGGTATACATTGTGGGAAATTCTACATGAAGCGCCATGAACTAAGATGTTCAAGCATGATAATGCCTAAACCCTGAGACCCTAAACACCAACCCGACACCGCAAACCAAAGTCTCGACCTCAAAATTTCCAATCTTTATCACGGCCCCTGTCAAAGCAAGGAACAACTTGGGGGTTTAGGATTCAGGGTGCTCACCCCTGAACCCTCAACCCGTGAAGCCCTCGAAAGCCCCAAAATTTCGAAACACGTCAACCCCAAGGACCTACCTATAATCTCCATTGCAGTTCCTTTTTCTGGTTAACCAAAAACTACATTATAGGATCCTAACCATAAAATTGGTTAACCAAAAAATGGAACTACAATGGAGACTATAGGTAAACCCTAAACTCTAAACCCTAAGCCCTAAACCCCTAAACCCTAAACCCTAAAAACAAACTCTTATAAACCTGCTGCAGCCCGACCATAGAATCTAAGGAACCTTTGCAAACTATGGAGCTAAAAGGCCCCCAAGCCCCAGAACCTCTGCCAGACTGCGCCAATCCCCTCCTCGAATCAGCAGCAGCCCCGGAGTGGTCCTGTTGAGTTCTACCTATAGTCTCCATTGTAGTTCCTTTTTTGGTTAACCAATTTTTTGGTTAGGATCCTATAATGTAGTTTTTGGTTAACCAGAAAAAGGAACTGCAATGGAGATTATAGGTATGTTCTAAGGTTGTGTGTTTTCTTTGGTTGGGCGCGGGGGAGGGGGGGGGGGTGGGGTTTAGATTTAGGGTTTATGCCTGTTCTGTGACATGGGTTTCACAAGGGGGATCTACTGAAAATACTTGGCTGATTAACTCTGGGTTCTAGAGGGGACCTGACAGAGATAGATTCAGAGACAGGTTCGAGATCGCGCAGAAGGGCAGGCAGGGTGTTACGGCTGATGGACAAAATCCTGCATTACCTTAAGTACCCTAAACTATGGAAATTATGGTATATTCCTTATAATGGGTAATGCAGGATTTTGTCCATCAGCCGTATGGATCCGCTTGTCGTAGCAATGGCATTGCCGAGGGAGGCGGCAAGGATGTGTCTTTTCGTAGCCTCAACCCTTCTTCGTCGAATGTTTGGCTCCTTGACTCGCACTCGTCCAATTCCTGAAATCATAACCTACTCTACTTTATCCTCTTTGGGGGTACTACAATCCCTAGTTGTTCCCAATATACTCCCAAAGGTTAACCTTTAGTTCCCCAAGATTCTCGAACAAGGACTATATGCACTGGAAGCTTTGATCACGGAAGGGTCTTCAGTCTACCCAAATAGTACATATACTTTGGCCCCAAAGTACGTATATAGGGACGACTTTAAGGCCAAAGTTTATACGATTTGGGCACATGGATCCTGAGGGTTCTATCTGGGGCTCATCGGCTCATCATCCTGTCGGGACCATGTCCTCCTAGGTTCCCAGAGGTTTTAAATCACTTGGGTTTGGGATTTAGTGTTTATGCAGGCAGTCTTGAGACAATGCAGAAGCGAATCACTTGTGGATCAACTACATAAAGTGTGACGGCTCAAAGGATCTAAAGAGATCTGTACTGTCTCCAGAGCACATCAAAATAGTGTTTAGGGGTGTAGTTTCTGAGGGGTACTTACTCTGAGCTAAGGTCTGTTCCTTAATGGGAACTTGCAGGCTTTGGCTAATAGTCCCTAAGGGTCCAGGTGCCCAAATAGTATATACTTTGGCCTTAAAGTAGTCCCTATATAGGTACTTAGGGGCCAAAGTATATACTATTTGGGTACGTGGACCCTTTGGGAGTAGTGGACGGTAACCCTAAACCTAAAAACCCTATAAACCCAAAGCCCTAAACCCGGTAGCTTAGATCCATCGCCGAGAATACTCTGCTTAAGGAACCCTATAGATCCCTTTAAGGAACCCTATAGATCCCTTTAAGGAGCCCTTTAGGAACCTTACTAAGTCCTCTGCATCTCCAACTTGCGACGACAGGCGCCACCGCAGCACTTCTACCGGATCTGAGGTGGAAACCTGTGCATTTGATCTCATCGTTCTTCTTAGGGTTCGTTAAGTCTCCTAGTCTGAGATTCGGGCATGGTACTATAAGGGTTTGCGGGATTTGGGGTTTAGAGCAAAAGAGTGTTCCAATGTGAACCTGAATCTGTGATGGGTTGGGAGCCTGCAATCAAGATTCGACCAAGTAGTACCTATAGTCACTATAGTCTCCATTGTAGTTCCTTTCGGGGGTTACCTTATAGGATCCTTAATATATAATTGGTTAAACCAAAAAAAGGAACTACAATGGAGACTACAGGTAGTGGTTAAGCCGGCCAGCTCCCGTGTCCAGTCAAGTTGTTCAGTCTGAACTGCCACTGACTTCGCTGTGATTTAAGAGCTTAAGAGCCTCCGGCTCAGGCCGCCGACCCCGTAGGCGTCAAAGGAAAGGACGTTTGCCCATGGCACAGGATAGCCTAGTGTCTATTCTAAGTAGTATCGGTCCGGCAGTATATCCTCAGAAACCCTTGCAAGCCCGCTGCTTTTTCGCGCGGAGTGCGGCTCCTCGCAAGAGGTGCCCTGAACCGTGGCCACGGTTCTTTTCCTGGGTGCCAAGTTGAATCATAGGGACCCTTAGGGGGGTAGGGGGGAGGGGGGTAGGGGGCTATACTTCCTTAANGTGCCAAGTTGAATCATAGGGACCCTTAGGGGGGTAGGGGGGAGGGGGGTAGGGGACTATACTTCCTTCAATAGGCCTTATTAGGTCCTTATTATGGGCATTAAGGCCCCCTACCCCCCCTCCCCCTACCCCCCTAAGGGTCCCTATGATTGAAGGGTTGAGGCTGGAAATCGGCGGCCATCGCAACCGGTAGGTTGAGGCTTCTTCTGCCTGGATCCGTGTCGCTGCGTGAGTGGGCCGTCTTGAAAAATTCTGCGACAAGAGCAGGAGAAAAGTGGGATCGTCCCGAAACTCTTATCGCACGCAGCGGTCCACGCTGGCTATTACTATCACTGGTGGCAAATCCACTTGCGCCCCCTTTTCATCTTACATATGACACAAGGTTCAGTAGGAGCGGGAAGAAAGCACTCAGTGTCGCTGGACAAGTCACGGAAACGGCGGGAGGGGAGGACAGGGTTGGGGGGTGGGGGTGGGAACGGGAGGAGGGGGACGGGGTGGGGGGGGGGGGTTTACACCTCCCACGCATACCTCCCATGCTTGAACCATCCAACACGCCGCCAGGGTCGGCGGATACCCTAGACACTAAAGCACTAACTCCCTAAATCCGAAACTCTTAACCCCTGAAAACCCTAAACCCTACCCTACTCCCCTAAATCGTCAAACGACTTAAACCCCTAGTTGCTACCTTTGATCCCCTAAGTCCTAAGGCCAAGGGTCCAAGTACCTAATAATCATATTAGGGTTTAGGGTTTAGGGGTTTAGGGTTTAGGGTTCTCCAAAAGCCTAACCTATATAACTACTACCTAAAACCGAGTACCTAATTATTGGGTCCTTTGGACCGTTGGGGTAAGTCTTCAATCCCAAGCTACATGCCCGGAATGACTCGTGCCTTACAGCCCTAAATAGTTCAACACCAACAATAAAGCCTTCTGCTACATTATTACAATTGTATAGAGATATAGAGATAGTAATAATATCCTATTGTTATCATTATTGCTATTATTAGCATCGTATTTCTTATTGGTATTATTGTTGCCTTTATTAACGGTAGTACTAGTAATATTCGCATTACTGTTAGTACTATTGTTACTGTTCGTCTTCTTCTTCATCACTTCTTAGTATCATTACGATGATTATTATTACCAGTTTTATTGTGATCATGTATACTCTTATCGTTATGGTGATCATCATCATTGTTATGAATATGTTTATGAGTATCGGTCATTGCTGCTAGTATCATTATGCTTCTTATTTCTAGTACAATGCTGTTTGATAAATACCGCATTATCCCGAAGTACTTCTTAAACCCTAAACCGAACCCTAAACCCGAAACCTTGAGCCCTAAAACCTAACCTTAGCTCTAAACCGGACTCAATGCTGTTTGAGTACTGTGCCATTGCCCCGAAGTGCCTCCAATATCCCTTAATTACGTATACCTTAAATCATTTTAGGGATCCTACCATAATTTAAGGTATATTCCTTAGTTAAGGCATATTGGAGTCTTAGGGTATCGCAGGCGCCCGATGGCCCCAGCCGACGTCCGCAGCGCCGCGGCCGCAGCCGGGTCGTGAGCCCAGCTGTGTCGTCATGCAAAGGGGCCTACATACCTCTATGGGTTCCTTTATGGGTTTCTTTAAGGGTTTCGGTTACGGTTTAGGGGTTCCTTTTGGGGTTTCTTGAAGGGTTTAGGGTTTAGGGGTTCCTTTAAGGGTTTCTTTAAGGGTTTAGGCTTTAGGGGTTCCTTTAAGGGTTCCCTCAAGGGTTTAGGGTTTAGGGCTTCGGGTTTAGGGTATCCTCCTTTCCGGGCTTAAGGGGCCTGAACTGAGTAATGTAGGAACCTGATTAAGAAACCTTGGGCCTGTATTAGGGTTCCTTATATGAATCCTACTAGTCCTACTATTTTGGGGTTATAGGCCCAGGGTTTCTTAATCAGGTTCCTAGGTTAGGGTGTCGTTGGGCAGTCTTCCCTGCAAGATGCCTTCACGAAGTATGAATTATTGATCTCCACCACTTTTCGCAAGAGAGCCTAAGTACCTATATGGGTTCCTTTAAGGGTTTCTTTAAGGGTTTACGGTTTAGGGTTTGGGGGTTCATAAGTACAGCTGTGGTCTTACCCAAAGGGGCCTACGTCGGTCTAAGTACCTATATCGGTTCCTTTCAGGGTTGCTTTAAGAGGGGGGTTTAGGGTTTAGGGTTTAGGGTGCTAAGTACCTAGAAAGTATAGAGGTTCTACATTCGCAATCAATCATGGTTCGGATTTGGAAAATGTCTCCCATGACCCATGACAGTACCTAGGACCCTTGGGGTTTACTTGTCTTTTGGTGATTCCTTTGTTGGGTGTGTTTGGGGCTAGGGATGAGGGTCCAGGGTTCTCGGGGATGGGGAGCCACGGGGAGTTCGGGGTGAAGGGTTTCTTGGAGTTTGCGGGCTTGCAGTGTTGGATTTTTGGAAACTTATGAATGAAAGTATGAAAGGCTTGAGATATACAGTTGCTGGTCTCAGACTCAAACTTGTTTGCGATATCGCGGGTAGGATCTTGAGATATTTGCATTTGCCCGAAATGTGGACCATAGTCGTACTGTAGAGACGGGTGCCGGGATAGCCAACTCAAACGTGGACATCAAAGGGCATCGGGGGACGGCATCAACAACAGCTGTAAGCTTCCGAGACGAAGCCCAAAATATCCCGTCAGCCATCTAGGCGACGCAAGTACAGTGCATGCTCAAATCCGAGGACCGAAAAGCCCTAAACCCTAAACCATAAAAGCCCTAAACCCTAAACCTTGAAAGCCTCAAGCCCCAAACCCTGAAAGCCTTGAAAACCTAAACACTGAACGCCCTTCACTTCCATACTCGGAGTTTCAGTTCTCAATCCCAAGCCCGAAGCCATCAACGTCCCCAGAGGCTCGCACAGAGGAGGTGAGACCGACGAATCAGGCACTTCAGTTTTGTCTGGCACTGGCTGGTAGTATAGAAGGGCTTCTTCTTCTTGTAGCTATACTATACCATACCATACCATACCATACCGTACTATGCTATACTATACTATACACCAAAACCCCATCCGAACCATTAAGACCCTTATATATATATATTATATACATATACATATACATATACATATACATATACATATACATATACATATACACATATATATATATAGAGTATGGCCACAAGCTTCTGTGTACGGGTTCGAGAGCGCTGCAGCTCAAGCTGTAGTGGCGATTCCGAAGCAGGCCCTCGAATGAATGGCTTCTCAGAAGCTCCAGTGGGTTACTGTTGCTGTCCCTGAGCCTCTACATTAGCCAGCCCACGCCTTACATCCCAAACTCTCGACCTGAAGCCTAAAGCTTGCTGGATTAGTATGAAACCTTCCTACAGCCCCATGGCACAAAAGGTGATGGACCCGCTTCAAAGCCCAGAGTGAACCCCCCTGGGCTTCCCCAGAGAGCCCAATACCTCTAAATCAAGGGACATAGCTTAACTAGGCTTTGGAGTACCAGTACCATACATTAATACTTTTTCTGGGACCTGTTGCTTAAAAGGGAGCGATTAAATCATCATATGAAGCCCCGTAAGGTTTAAGGTATATTCCTTGATTACCTCTGGCTCGGTTACCTATCATTCTCAGGGCTAGCCCTCACAGTCTAGGTTCCTGAGTGGTACCCTTTTGCCCTTTTTGTTTTAGGGTCCCCTTATTAAAACCTAAGAGTAAGAAAAAGGGTACCCTTATTGTAATGGGGCTACACAGGAACCTAGCAGTTAAGCGTTCAGAACCTAGTATGCTTTAGGATTTGGGGCTACAGGAAATACTCGAAGCAAACACGATCCTGAACCCCCGACTCCTCGCCATAACCCTCCCTAAACCCTAAACCCTAAACCCTAACCCTCCCTAGCCCTAAAGCCGAAAAAGCCACACATCCGATGCCTCCGCCGCCGTGCACCAGGCCGACATCTCCTCGGTCTCCTGGATGTTGGAGTATGACCACGCCAGATCCTTAGGGTTTAGTTCATAGAGGTTTAGGGTTTAGGGTTTAGTTTATAGAGGTTTAGGGTTTAGTTTATAGAGGCTATAGGGTTTACAGGTTGCGGTTTAGGGTCTAGGGTTTAGAGGCTTAGGGTTTAGAGGTTTAGGGTTTAGGGTTGAGGGTCCGGGGATTTTCTCTTTTCAGGGCTGCTAGGAGGGTTTCTGTCACCCAAGGGCTCTGAAAGCTCATATTATAAGGCTTTGGGTCCAAAGACCACGCTATATCAGGCTTTTGGGCTATTTCTTATTTGCTGTAAACTCAACTTTTCAACTTTTGGGGCTCTTATAAGGTAGTCGATTCTGAAAGTTTCAACTTTTATTTCTTTGTTTTTTGGGCCAGTGAGATTTTGAGCCTTAGGGCAAGGGCTTCAGAAGTCGAAGGGTTTTATGAAGCTCTGGTTCTGAAGGAACAGGGAAGAGGCGGAGATCGGTAGGGGCAAGATAGGGGCCTTAATAATCAGAATAGGGTTCTGGGGCCCACTATACTATAATTGTAATGAGGAGCCCCCCAAAACATAGTACAGGCAATTATTAAGGCCCCTATATTGCCTTCTTCAAGGGATTCCTCTTGGCCTACGAAGGTCTATATAGGACCCTGCGGCGAAAAGGAGCTTAAATCCTAAACCCTCAAACCCTAAACCGTTATGCTTTTGTGGGTTCGGCAAGGGCCCTCATAGGAGTCTTCTACAAAGATAGTTTTCTAAACTAGGGTCCCTTTCAGAGAACGGCGCTGTGCAATTTTTGTGGTGCCTTTGTGACATGGGCCCTACTCTAGGGGACTGCACATAAACAGTTAGTCCAGGGTTCTTGCTAGAAACTGAGCTGAAGCTTTCTGGTGCTCTTCTCGGTCTTTCTTGTCGGTGATTGTTCAGGAACCCAAGTTATGCTCCACCAGATGGGAAGCATGTGATTGACTATATATCCCAATTATACTTTCAGCGAAGATGCAGGAAACTGAAAGAACAACTACGTGCCTCGTAGGGTCGAGGGACAGACCCTAGCGGCCCTACACTCCGAACCCCGAAAACCTGGACCCCTGACACTCATCTAAACCCCACCTTAACCCTGAAGAACCTACCTTTTTAGGGTTCCTTATTATGATTTCCTTATATAGGTCCTTAAAAAGGTAGGTTCTCCAGGGTTAAGGCACACCCTGTTCTGTTCGAGGTTCAGCCAGAAAACTTGGCGAACCCCTTCCAGCAATGCCGTCAGAGTGGCCCGGCTGTTGTCATGGTTTGCATCTTGCTAGGGTTTTATAGTGGGGGGAGTTCGCGAAGGATCAAGGGTGTGCATCGGCTTTGTAAGAAGTCTAGACTGGGTCATCTGGGTTTTATTTTTTCTTCTGTTGATTGAAAGTGCCAGGCTTCCAGCAGAAACCCGGGAACCAAAACGAATAAATCTGAACCCGACTTCATGGAGCAGGGAGAACCTCAGCAAGTTGGGTAATTAAGAGTGCATCAGCCAACAATTATACTAACAGTAGACTACACCCCTACAACCCTATTCTAATTATTAAGGCCCCTATCACTTCTATCCCACTCGTACTTGCATAGGGGCGTCACCTGAACTTCCGTTTTTGGCACTAAGGGTTTACGGAGGGCCTTGGTGCATTAACTGGTGACTCTGTAGTTGGGGGGTGTCCTAAACCCTAAACCGTAAACCCCTAAACAATAAACCCTAAACCCCAAACCGCTCTCCCAGAGACGCCAATATCCCTCAATTGGAGAATATTCCTTAAATCATGTTAGGGATCCTACTATAATTCAGGGTATATCCCGGAACTACGGCATATTGGAGTCTCAGGGATCTTACAACGCCCTCAGAAGAAACTGTCAAACCCACAAAACACCGCTATAAAACCCGGACCTTGCACTTATACAACTCCCGGTCCATAGAACGAAGCTTTAACTGCAAGAAACCGACGGAGGCAAGAAGTCCTCCGAATCTGCGGCGTTGAGGAATGCACAACCCCCTACCCCAAACGGCCCAAACCCCTGAACCGTAAACCCCACACCGCACACCCTGAATCCTGAATCCTAAACCCTACTACACCCCAAACCCCGGTCCCTGAAGCATAATTAACCTCTTGACGATGGTTCCTTCAAAGGTTCCTCTAAGAATTAAGGTTAGGGGTTTAGGGTTGCTGCAAGGGGTTTACTCAGCTTGAGGAGCAACTCTACGTACCCCGGATACGTATGCATAGCACATGGGTATAGGGACCTTATGAGGGTCATTGGGTGTTTTCAAATCTACCTAGAGTCTCCATTGTAGTTCTTTTTTTTGGTTAACCAAAATCTCTTTTTATAGGATCCTAACCATAAAATTGGTTAACCAAACAAGGAACTACAATAGAGACTCTAGGTAAGCCATAACCTGAGAACTGAAACCCCCTAAACCCCAGACTACTCAGCCGCAATCGCCTAAACCCTAAACCCTAAAACCCTAAAACCCTAAACCCTCTACCCTGAAAATCTTCACCCTAAACCCCTAAACCCTAAACCCCTCACCCCTAAACTCTAAACCCTAGACTCGCTACTCCTACTCTTTAGCGCCCCATACACTCTAGACGTCTGAGCGCTGTCCATACTCCCAACCCCCAGACCCAGACCCACACTCCACAACCCCCCTACTTAAAGCCCTAAATCCCAAAAACTCTAAACCATACCCACTTTGGTCCCAGGTGTGGTGCATTCCTCGAACCTGAGGCCTTGTGCGGTGCTGACGGAGCTGTGGGATTTGGGCTTGGGGACTGGTTCAGGGTGGGTTTAGCACCCTAAGCCCAGCCAGAGTAACCTTCTCCACGACTGTATGGGAAATTGGACATGCGAGTACTCGTGCACGCTAAGGCTCCAACTGCTGATGGACAAAATCCTGCATGACCCTAAGGACCCTAAACCATGGGAATGATGGTATATTCCTTATAATGGGTCATGCAGGATTTATATCATCAACAGTAGTATTAAACCCAAAACCCTAAACCCTAAAGATCCCTTGTAGGAACCTTTATAATCCTGCAGGATTTTGTCAACCGAAGTAGTCCTTATTCATGGGTTTTTGGCACCTGTAAAGGCCCCTCAAGTCCTAAAAATGGGGAGTACTTGGACCCTCTGGGATAATAATCCTTTGTCATAGTTGGGAAACATTTTACATGTTTATGGGTACTTAAATGCACTCAGGAACCCTAAACCCTAAACCCTAAACCAACCATGAACTAGAATCAGCGAGCCCCGAAAGCCTTCGAGGCATCGCCCTGTACCGAGCAACGAGCCGCAGCCGCCTCCTTTCCAGCCCTGGCCTTGGCGTAAAGACTCCGTGGGATGAAGGGAGTTTAGGGGTCCAGAGATTAGGGGTTTAGGGTTTGGGGTGTGGGGTTTAGGGTTTAGGGTTGGGGTTTGGGGCTTAGGGTTTGGGGTTTGGGGTTTGCCTTGGCGTAAAGAATCCGCGCGGGTCTTTTTAAGGGTCCCGTTTAAGTGCTCCTGTAGGGCTTGGGGTTTAGAGGGCTCGGAAGGGTTCCTACAAGGGCTCTTTATGTTTTAGGGTGCAGGGCTTAGGGTTTAGGGTTTAGGGTTTAGGGGGTTCTTCGATGAGGGTACTATAAGGGTAGTTCTCCAAATCAGGGGCTCTGGGGGTTCATGCTTTAAGGGTGACGGCTGCTATTTCGCGAAAAAAGGACCCTGATTTGGACTTCTACCCGCATGTGGGATGAGGGCTTTGGTGTTCTGAGTTTTGAGGTGAAAGGGCTTAGGGTTGTGGAGTTTAGGGGCTTAGGGGTTTGCGGTTTAGGGTCAGGGATTTAGGGTTTTGGACTTAGGCATAATCAATTACAGAGTTCTTTCTCCTACTTACATGCCAGGTTTTCCGAGGTCGTTGACAGTGGTTTCACTGGTTCAGAGCCGACGGCTTAGGACTGAGGTTATGCGGTCAGAGTTTACAGGTTATCTGGGCTTTGGAGTACCATACTTTAATACTTTTTTCTTAAAGGAACCATTATGAAAAACAAGTTTATACTTTTTTCTCCCTGGTTGCTTAAAAGCCCAGTTATAGAGGTTTACGAAAGGTTTCTGGTTGGTGCCTCGAGGTTGTACACAGACCTGTGGCTCATGGGAAGCCGAAATCGGTGTGTTTCGAGTGATGTATTAGAAGGGATTACACATGATTAGGCATCCTAGCGACTCTCTGAAAGAAATCCGTCCCTCGCCCAATTGTGTTAACAGCCTCTTGTGGCTTCCACTTTGTTCATCGCTCGTGGGGGTTAAGCGGATTTGACGGTTTTCTGGGGCTTCAGGCTTTTATCAGACTGGCTCAGTACTCCGACCCCATAAGCTCTAGACCCGGAACCCTGAGCCCAAAACCCAAGCCGAAGAGCGAGTGGGTAGCAATTCTGTTTGGTCATGCTTGTCGTCTAGGTTGCGCTCAGTGTTTAATACCAGGGTCGGAATACTTACTAGCACTGTTCCATGGTTCCTGATCATGTTTACAGTATGTTATACTTCCAAACCCAAATTCTGATGATGAAGGTTTCTACATGAGAGCCGAGTGCGACTACCACATGCTTCTTCCTGGCGAGCTTTCCTGAAATGCGACCCAGGTTTGGTCCCAGATGCTGAGGCGCGCGTCGCGACTGAACTCGAGCGGCGAATTGCGGACCAGTGCCCAGGTACCGGCCGGGGCAAGAATCTTGCTCTTAATATAGGGGCTTAAATAAATTCCCAATACTATTTTGGGGGTTCCTTATTATAATTATAGAATCATGGGCCCCCAAACCCTATTCTAATTATTCAGGCCCCTATATTCTTGATGTCGCCAAAAGCATGCTTCGAAGTCGGAGATGAGTACACGCTCCATGTCACAGGAGACCCCTCCGGACCAATGTCGCGCATTGGCTGTCAACCTATGGGAGTTTCCGAAAATAGGGGCCCCAAAATAGGGTACCCCTAATTTTCGGAAACCCCCCTATGAGCCCTAAACTCCTAAGCCCCAAAACCCTATTGGGCTCAGATTCGAGACTCGTGAGGGGGTTTGGTTTGGGAGTTCGATAAGAGCTTTATTGTTCAAACTCGTGTAGTTCAGGGTTATTCAAACCCCCCACAAGAATTAGAGGTGCATCGACCCCAATATGCCTGAGGTCTGTTCGTAAGGAGGCCATACTAGACTGCACTCGAAGCCACATTCCTTGAACCGATGGGTTTGGCGAGACCACCGTGCGTAAAAGAAACCCTGATTGGTTGATTGGCGATACTGTATTTCGGGTTTAGGGTTTAGAGGGTTTAGAGGGTTCAGGGTTCAGTGATAGTATGCTTTATGGTTCCTTCTAACAGCTAGACTATAATGTACCTCAACACCCCACTGTAGCTACTAAGGCCCCGATATCACGGGATGTACTCTCCCTTACGAACCTGGAACCAATACTGGAACCAGTACTACACGAAGCACCCAACCAGCTCCCAGTTACGGTGAGCCGACACCGCCGATGGATGTGCCGCCGGCTGCCGCCAGTGCTCTGAAAGAAATGTACAGGAGTTTCTAGTGAGCAGTTGAAGGGTTTGGGGTCAAAGGTTTACTCTGCCTCGCTTCAGGGACCGAAATAAGCTCGTAACAGTTGATGTTGACGAAATGGTAGTTCTTGATACTTGCCAGACCGTTGTTGAAAACGAGGGTCTATTCCATTATACTGTCCTCTTATAAAACGAAGCAGGAATCATTGTCTCTGAAGGGCCGCCAAGAACCCTAAGCCCTAATCCCCCAAGATCTCATATTGAAACCTAAGCCCTCCCTCCCAGCCTGCAGTTGTGAGTTGTTCTTTGGATTCTGGGTTTGGTGGTGTTGTGTCCGACACCTGATACGCAGATGGGGTCTCTTGCTTTGCCACAGCTGCTGTTATTGTGAGTCATTACTGCCATTGTTATTGCTGCTGTGACGACTGTTGCTACTTAAGCACTTCGTAAGACGGTTGCAAGTAGGACTCTGAGTGCGGCTGCCCCAATTCCGGGACTCAGAACATACTTGTCCCTATTCTGCAAGCACGACTTCGAAGACGTGACCATGACTTGCAGTTACATAGGAGTCACTGCCAAAGGTCGGTTCGCAACTGACACATCCAGAAAGGCCACACACAGTAAGAAACGTGTTTACCTCTGGCCAGGGGGTTCAATTCCGATGTAGGGTGCTTGCCAGGACCACCGAGGGCCTTTTGATAGAGCCCTGATGATCCTTAACAGTGCATATTTAGGGTATATTGGAGGGTAGTTGAAGGGTCTAGGTGTACTTCTAAGCACAAAATCAGGAATTTGGGTCTTGAGGTTTTAGGTTCACTCGCCCTTACCTAACCCCTATTAGCCTTAAATTAAGGAAATGATAACAAGGAACCCTGAAAAGTAAATTTTAGGTAGGGTCGTGATTACCAATATTATTCTCAGCCTATTTCAAGGCCCCTATATTACTTTGGGGAATCCCTAAACCCTAAACCCTAAACCCAAAATGCTAACCCCAAGGTCCCCGTTGTGGACCCTACAAACCCCCTTCAACAGGTGCTCGAAGCTGGCGAACAGCTGATGGCCCCTGGCGCGCGGGGTGGCCCAGGTGGCAGGCTTTTCGGGTTTAGGGATAATTAGAATAGGGTTCCTTTAAAGGGGTCTATAAGGGCTACTATAAGGGATCTATAAGAGTACTATAATATAGGGGCTTCAACAATTAGAATAGGGTTTGGGGCCCGATGATTCTATACTTATAGCAGAGAACCCGCAAGATAGTATTGGTAATTAATTATCTCTACCCCTATATTAGGGTTTAGAAAGGGAGGGCTTTTGTTGGGGGTTTGGGGAGGGTTCTTAACATGAGGGGTGCTCTTATTGGGGATCTTCGATTCTCCAGGCTCTCGAGGCCTCAAACCATACATGCCACAAAGCCCTAAGCCCTGAACCCAACCCCTAAAAGACACATGTGCAGTTCTCTAAATTAGGGTCCCTTTTGGGGTCCTTTTATAAAGGTGCCATACTATATTGGGACCTGAAGAGGGATCCTAATTTAGAGAACTTCTCAGAACTACCCATATACCCATATACACCCTGAGGTTCCCAACTAGGGGTATCCTGATGAAGAGGCCCACAGTTGAATCGCCTTCTTCACAAGGCCCCATTTAAGAACACTACATCTACGTATGTATATATATATATATGTATATATATATATATATATATATGATGCCTTATATGATATAACAATTATATAGTATTGTAGTGTATATATATATACACACACGCTCGCACATACACGGTGGATTCTGTTATATAGATATGAATACACACACCTTTTACGTAGAGAGAGAGAGAGAGCGAGAGAGAGGGTTCCAATCACAATACGACTCAGACCGTTACAAAAATAAATCCCAGCCCCGAAACTCCAAAACCCTGACTCCTGACCTCTGACCCCAAACCCTAACTGGTCGGGCCGAGGCTAACCAACACCAACAAAGATCTCAGACGCACTCGGTAAAGTTGCAGGCGGGTTGAAGGTTTTGGGTTTGCCGGGCAGGATTTTGAGGGACTCTTCTGGGTTTCAGGTGTAAGTTGTAAGGTTCCAGGGTTTACCTAGACCCCCAACTCCCCTCTAATATACCCTAAATACCCCCTATTGAGGGCCATAAGGGCTCTATGAAGGGGCACTTGGGGGGTGCTGATAAGGCTTGAGGCCTGAGGTTTGAGCTCTAGGGTTCAGGGTCGGGGTCCTGGTTGTTGACTTAGTAGCTGAGTAGATAACCTTTAACCTTTTGGGGTCTATATAATCCTACCATACCCTAAGGGTCCAAAGGACCCAATAATCGGGTACTCGGGTTTATGATAGTAGTTTTGTAGGTTACTGTTTTGGAGAGTATATGATAATTAGGTACTTAGACCCTTAGGGATAATTGAAAGGTTAACCTTTTTTGGGCTAGGGTACTCATCCCCCAAGTTGAGGGCTTGAAGCTCGAAGACCTGTAGTCAAACGGACAATGCAGGTAGTGGCTTCTTGTTGCTGTTCTTCGGGGTATTCAAGTTCTTTTGGGTATTTTGGGGTCCTTATAATAAGGATCCTACTATTTAGGGTACTATATTAGGTGTGCGGAAACTCCCCTTTACCACTTTGGGTGCTACGGGTCTTTTGTGCATCGGTCCAGCCTGTTTGGGTAGACATCGCCAAAGTGGGCAGGCAAAGATGTGGTGGAGCTGTGCCAGGACCCCCCCAATGGCCCTTTAATGGAGCCCTTATGGTCCTTAATAGTGGGTATTTAGGGTACAGTAGAGGGTGGTTGGGGGGTGCTGGTGGTACGTGGTAAGCTTCAGCTTAGATTAAGATCTGGGCCTTAATGATTACCTATACACACTATTTTGGGTGTTCCTGGTGAAAAGTAAAGTATAATACCCCCCCAAGACCCTATTCTGGTTGTTAGGGCCCCTATATTAGTCATGGTAGGTATGTGGGGGATGCCACCCTGAAGCCCAAGCCATTCCCGCAGTTGGTGGCGAGGGGCGGTTTGGGACTTTAGTGTCTGCAGCCGTCTTAAACCCTATTCCCCCCAGGGTCCAAAGGACCCAATAATTAGGTACTCGGTCTTAGGATTGTAGCTATGTAGGTTAGGATTTCGGAGAGTATATGATTATTAGGTACTTGGACCCTTGGGGTTCTTTGATGAATTTATGTAAAGACCTGCCTGTGGCTCCAATTACCCACTACATTGTAGCTACATCTGGGGTTATTCTCAAAAGTTGCAAGATCTGGAGTTAGAGGCGGTGTTTCTTGTAATTCGGGGTCTCTTTTTCAAGGTAGCGGTTATTCAGCCACCAGAACCCCAGACCTTGCAAGCCCGCACCCAAACCCAGTCGAACAGTCGCTGCACTCCGTAGTACAGGGACTCACATAATTTCCAGTACTGTCTTGAGGGCTCCTTATTATAATTGTAGTATAATACCACCAAACACGAGCCTAAGTGTTAACTTAAAGGTGACTGCGCCTCTAAGAGTCCGGGGCTGTTTTTTTGGCGTTCTCCTGGTTTCGACCTGGCGGTTTCCCGGTTTGGGCGGGGGTGG
>BGNK01005727.1:0-33818 GCA_003297005.1 Symbiodinium sp. clade A Y106
GGCGAGCCAAAGATTTCACACAATCACGTCCCCACTCAGCCCTAACCGGCCCTACTCGGCCCTACTTGGCCCCACTCTGTAGCCAGGGCCTCGTCTTAGAACAATTTAATTGAATCCCAATGCATGCCCAACCCCTCCCCAACCCCACTCAGCCCTAGCCGGCCCTACTCGGCCCTACTCGGCCCCACTCGGCCGAGCGACACTGCGGGTCTCTCTGCCTCCGTCTTCCTTTCGGTTTTGGGGTCGGCGGCATTGGCGGCAGCCATTAAATAAATAAATAAGTAAATAAATAAATAAATAAAAATATATATGCCTATACTGGAGTGACTATTATAATCCCGGAATATTCGTTATGACATGTCGAAGGTCCCTGAACCCTGAGACCGCAGGGCCCTAAAGACCTCCTGTCGCAGGTTGCTACGCTAGATTTGCAGAGCCTGCTGGGACTGTTTCAGGACTTGTGGTGTCGGGCCAGGGGCTTCTAAGGTTATGGGAGGTGCAGTGAGGGTTGAGTCCTTAGGGCATCGGAGTTTGAGGTTTAAGGCCTGGAAAATATTGTGAGAATCATAAGCGAGTTTCAAAAAAACCGGCGTCTAAGCCCCAAACCTTATCCGTTAGTTCAAGTTCAAAGCTACCCTTACAGGGATCCGTCGGCAAGGGTCGTTGACAGGATCCTTTTCTTCTGGAGCTCCCAGAAGAGTCCGCACGGTTTAGGGGTTAGGGTTCCGAAGATATAAGTAAACGACCAGGACAAACAAGCCATAAGGAAGTCTGGCAGGCAAGAGGCATTATCCCAACAGCCAGAGTGCTGTGCGTTGGTTCTTCGAACCCCTAAACCCTAAACCCTTAAACCTCAGCCCCAAGCCGCTTTACAGAATCGTAGCTGTCAGTTGCAAACGAGGCTGTGAATAGACCAGGTGGTTACAAGTCACAAATGCTGGCTCTAATCGTCGTTTGCATATAAACTAGACTCATGCTCTTCGTGCACGGCCCAAAGCAATAAGGCCAAAGAGCTTCGAATAGACAGGTCTTCAAACTCTAAACCGTACACCCTAGACTTCAATTCGACAGCGACTGTTGAATTTTGTGGACAGGTTTATAGTTTGGGGCCCCAGCCCGATAGATTCAAGCACAAGCCTTCTTGTCGTGGCGTCTTGGTAGAAGGCTGCCGAACTGCCTCACGAACGGCCTCGCACGAATGTCCGAAGATTGGAAAACAAAGTCATGGTGCCGAATGAATGAACGAACCAATCTTTTCGTAAATTCTACTCCAAAGGACAATTGACACATATTCTTTCTCGACTATGCGTTTGCTTGGGGTGCCGCGACCTTTACATGAACGAAGGTTTTGCTTGAAGTGCAACAGTACCCTTAGCGAGAGAGCTCTACCTCACCCTCTGCTTCGCAATTTGAGCTTGCTGGGCCATCCGAAACACACATCCGTGACACCCAGAAACTTCACTGGTCGTAAGCATCTTGATCACACCAGTCTCCAGCTCAACATCACCATGACTTGCGCATGCCAGAATTTCAGATCTTCCGATGCATCCGGTAGTTTATACGCACACTTCGAATGTCGCGATTGGCGCAGCTCTGCATCTCTTCCTATCACTGGCTCAGGGCAATTACAGGGGTTTACGCAGTAGGGCGTCAGCAATTGGGGCTCTATAGGGGTTCAGGCCATGCCCGGTTGGGTATTGAGGACGAACTCCCAGGATAGGAAACGCGCTTTCGCCCACAAACCTCTGGGGATCCGGCTGTCGGTTTCCTGGGCGAGTGCCTGAGTGCAGCAGGACTTTCAAGCTTTGTAAGCCTCAGTTGCTTTATGGTTTAGAGTTCGGGCTTACGGCTTATATGGTTAAGGGCTTGGGGTGAGGTCAGAACGCGGCGAGTGAAATTGCGAAACCCTAGGTCAGGCTTCACAATCTCGAAAGTTCGCTCGTACGAACTGCACCCTTACGTTGTAACTGTCCAGAATTCTTTTATCTATCACGAAATCGATCATCTCCACCGCCCTCCCTTACAACTGCCATGCTTGTCTGAAGTCGGAGCTGCACCCAGAAAATCCTCAACTCCAAGCTCCATTCTCCGAACAACCCAGACTTCAACAAAAAGGCCTTATATAGTGAACCCCAGAAAGTTGGAACATCGATTTAGGATGATTCATGCTGGGATTCCCTTTACTTTACTTTAAGGGCATGAGGCTACTGATGTTCCAACTTTCTGGCTTCTACTATANTATAGTGAACCCCAGAAAGTTGGAACATCGATTTAGGATGATTCATGCTGGGATTCCCTTTACTTTACTTTAAGGGCATGAGGCTACTGATGTTCCAACTTTCTGGCTTCTACTATAGAAGCCCTTTGAAGGAACGCTTTCCAGGGGCTTTACATTTACCAAACACCTATAGAGCTCTTATGGAACCGAGCCGTACCCTTGTAGTACCCATCTAGCAACAGAAGGGACTGTCCTAGGGCCTGCCAGAAGGGAGTGTCCAGTCTGGGAGTAACACTCTACTTAACCTAAGAGTACCCTAGGAACAAAATGGGTGCCCGTTTTGGTTTAAAGGGGGCTTATAAGGGAACCTAAACCCTAAAAAAGCGAATAAGGGCCTACTCTGGGCACTTGTAGCAGCCTCTTCCCAAACGGCCCGGGGTCCCCTAAACCCTAAATGTTTAACCCCAAACCTTACCGTACTCAGAGACTCCAATATCCCTGAATTAAGGAATACATCCTTTAAAATGTAATAGGACCCCTTTTATGATTCAAGGAATGCTCCTTAATTAAGGGATATTAGAATCCCTACACCCTATAGATGCCTTAACGGAACCCTGAAAGATCGTGGGAACCCCGTGGTACCACGTCAGTCTGAGGATCCGGCGCTTGCAGCGATGCCACAATCGCTACGAATGCACCAAGCTCGGCCTCTAGTAGGTTGTTGAAACTTCAATGGATCCTTTAAGGGCCCTTGAAGGCTTGCAGGGTTCCACATTGGGATTATCGGGCTTGGAAGTTTTGAAATTTTAGTAGCGAGTTTCTTCCATTTTTGGTACGGTTTTTCAGTTTACGTACTCATATAGGGCTTGGGGTTGAAAATTGTATTCTGGTTATTAGTTTATATTTAGGATTTCCGAAGGCCCTTGACAGCATTGAATAGCGTTGGGAATGGAATCGTACACACGCTGGTCGACAGTGCTCTGGGCACGACCCTGAAATGGTATTGCAGCAGCATTACTGTTGCTGTCATGTCATTATCACTAGCAGCATTGCAACATTGGTACTGCCATCTTGACCTACAAGCTTAAGTTGTGGCCAAAACTCTGACATTTTGACAAGAGCTTTGGCACCCTCGCAAACACAACTTGATGAGCAAAGAGACGTGATGGTGCAGATGGTGATTCACATTTAAAACAACGGTGGGTAACTTCATGTTTTGTTTGCTTGCTTTTGCAGAAAGCCTTGGCATGGGTACAATTGCAAAGAGACGCTAAGCTTGAGTACGAAGTGCTTGTATGTTTGTTTGCTTGCTTGGTTGCGTGCATGCTTGCTTGCTTACCGGAGTCTTATTGTGTCTTGACAGCTTACTTTCCTGCTTAGTTACCTACCTACTTACTTGCTTTGACTACCTACTTACTTATCCCTGTGCCTGGAAACTGGAGAAGTCGACCTCGGTGACCGCCTATGCAGTGATGGGGAATTCAGGGCTTGAATGGTTTAGGCTTTATAGGTTGCGTGCGCGAGCCTCTGTGTGTCTGTGTGTGTGTGTGTCCGCATCTGTGTCTGCGTCTGCGTGGGTGCCCGTGTGCATGCATATGTGTGTGTGTGAGAGTGCATTTAACTAGGTTAACTTCTTCAAGGCTCCGCACTATCAGGTGTCCATGAACCTTCAAGCAAAGCCGAAGCCAGAAAGTAGGAGCTTCGATTTCGGACTTTTAGACTCAAAGCTTCTTAGCCCCAAGGGCCTCTGACAGCCTGACTCTTGATCACACAGCAGGTCCGCCGGTAACGTTTACTCTCTGGTGTTTAGGGCTCAGGAGGAGGTCTAAGGGGGCGGGTTGATGTACCGGAAGGTTAATTATAATTATTACTTATTCGGTTACTCAGCCCCCAAGGTACGAGATTCCAGAAACCGAATTATTTCACGAAGCACGCAAGCCACAAAGCCACACAACAAATGGAGCCGCTTACCACCAAATACAAACCCTTGAGAATGAGAACCCTAAATCGCAAAGCCCTAAATCCTTCAACCCAACATCTTGCAATCCTAAACTCACGTGAGATTATATAAACTGCACAGCCGTATAGTATTATGCTAGACCGCATAACGCACATCACCTGATTAGATCAGAACAGTTATAAAGCTTGTGTTGCCTGAACAACTTATACAACTTTTCACAACTAACACAACTCACTTGTACAGCTTGTACACATGATTACTTGGAGGACCGCGGTGGCTTTGTAATTCAGTCCGTAAGCTTATGAGTACCTTAATTGAGGGGGGTTAGAAGTACTATAAGCCTGTACGCCTGTATCCCCAAACCCTACAAAATAGTAGGTTATGACCCCTTAATTAGAGGGTCTATCCCCTAAAACGGTATGTTTTTGGATCCCCAGGCAATATTTATAACCCTATGCTGAGTCCAATGATCCTTCGAGTAGCCTCTAAGCCCCAAGCCCTCAAAGGAACCCTTGAAGAACCGTATTATAGACCGTTATGGCACCCTTGAAAAGGAACCTGAATCCTAGTTACGAAGTCATAGGAGAGCCCCTGTAGATCCGTTATAGAGCCCTTTAGGGAAGCCGTTTAAGGAACCATTTAAGACTAAGTCCCAGTCCCTCAACCCTAAACCCTAAACCCTTCTTTCTAAGTCGCAGTCCCATGATCGCTTAAGTAGATTCTAGACCCTAAGCCGCCCCAACTCCTTAGCCCTTGAAGGGAACCCTATCATGAAACCATGTCGTACCATGCGGATTCATACTACGCCATACAGTAACCCTTCTGGACCCCTTTAAAGGAAGCCTATCCTAGTTATCTTAAGACCCTACACCCTTGAAGGGAACCCGAATATAAAACCCTAGAGTACCCAAAAAAATAGGGAACCCCATTGTGGTATCCTAAACCCTACACCCTAGACTAAACCGTAGGAAACCAATTTTAAAACCCTAGAGTACCCTAAACCCTAAACCCCTAAACTCTAAAAATGGAACCCTAAGCTTAACCGTAGGAAACCCTCAAAGCCAGGGCCTTGCTCCGGCTCTGGGCAGCCAGGAGCATCTGCTGACGCAGCCGCCGGCCGAGGCCAGCATCCAGGCCTTGGGGGAGGCGGGAGAGGTTAGGGTTTAGGGGTTTAGGGGTTTATGGTTTCTAGAGTTTAGGGTTTAGGGGTTTAAGGTTTTGGGTGCAGAGGTTTAGGGTTTAAAGGGTTTAGGGTTTAGGGGTTTAGGGTTTCGAGTTTAGGGTTTCGGGTTTAGAGGTTGAGGGGTTTTGGGTTTAAAGGGTTTAGGGGATTAGGGTTTAGGGTAACTTAAAGGGCTCCTTTTAAAGGGTATTTGTGTGTGTATTTACGGGTACCATTGAGTTCTAAAGGTTTGGGGTTTATGGCATAAGTAATTAAGGTCCCTTTTTTGGGTACCCTAAATAATAGGTGCCGTATTATAATAGGGACCCAAAAAAGGACCATAATTTTGACAACCACCCATACGGTTCTACAACAGGGTTCCCTTTACGGGCTCCGGATCTTGGTGCTGTTGCTTGTGTTTTGCCTCTTCTCCTCGGTTTCTGGGTTTGGGGTCTGGGGTTAGGGTTTCGGAATGGAGGTTTCTGGGGATTAGGGTACAACTGGGAGTCTGTCGGACATGCTTTGTAAGGTTTAGGGTTCCTTTAAAGGGAACCATGCGGGTTCTTTAAGGGGGTCTATAAGGGTTGGAGTTTAAGGCTCAGGGTACAAGGTATGAGTCGGCCTTGAGGCCTTGTGCCTGCTCGGAGCTGGTAGTATACTCGAATTAGTTCAGGGTTTAGGGCTGCAGTATGGAACCCGGAGGAATAGCATGATTATATAGACGTCTATAGTACCATCAAGCAGCCACCTAGATGTGGCAACGAACTTTGGGATGAATGCCACCAGTTTGGGCATCTGCTTTGGTGTTTGGGATTGGGATCTTTCGGGTTTAGGGCTTGCGATTTATGGCTTCAGGGCATAGGGTTTACGGGCATTTTGCATTGACGGTTGTGAGGAAGTTTGCAGCGTGGTCAGGTCTCCAGGTCCAGACAAGTAGTACAGGGGCCTTAACAAGTAGAACTGCTTTTGAAGCCGCTTATACTAAATCTATAATACCCTAAGGGTCCAAGTACTCCTTATTTTAGCACTTTGGGTACCAAAAACCATAAACAAGGACTACTTGGCCCCTTCGGGATAGAGAGAAACCTCAGGGATGATGGGAAACCTCAGGAATAAGGTCGGTATTATTCAGGCTTAGGGTTTAGGGTTTAGGGTATGGCTTTTGTAGGCTCTCGGGCTTAGTCTTGGGGTTTTGGGTTCTAGGGTAGCTCTGCTGGCAGGCTGCCTCGAACGTCCTTGATCAAACGTGAAGACACAGTCGGTCATATGCACACCTAACAACCATCTAAGAGCTTTCTACATTGAGCCGAAAGCCCAGAAACATTCCAAACAACAAGCTGGGTCCCGTTGCACCGAGGCCCTCGCTGAGTGCTTCCAGTGTTTGCCGCAGTGCCCGTGCGTCGGGATTTGGGGCTTGCATTCCTCGCAGCGGCTTAGAACTTAGACTCATACGAACTTAAGCCCCGTCTCGCTGTAGCCTATGCAAACTGATTTCAGCAGTGCTCGAAATTATTGATACTTGGGCTCTATATTAAACAAAAGGAGAAAGTAACAACTATCCAAATAATCCCAAATAATCAACACCTATACACTCTAAGCCCCTAAACACCAGAAACCCTAAGCTAAACCGTGTAAATTGTATAACCTGAACAATCGACCCTCGAAACGCTGTACCGAGACTGAAGTAGGAGCCCGATCACTAAACCCTGGGGACCCTGCTCCTAAACCCTTAACCTAAACCAAACCCTAAACCCCTAAGTCCTAAACCTAAAACCTGAAACCTCAACTTTAGCCTTAAGCCTCAAACCTGAATCCTAAACCCCTAAACCCCTAAACCCATGTCCCCTCTAGGACTTGGGGTTTCTGCCCCCGGGAGACTAGCCACGATACGTCTTCGATGGCAACTCTAAACCCCTTCTGTGCTCCTCTTTCGGGGCTCCTTTACAGGGATCTATAAGGGTTCCCTGAAGGGCTCCTATAAGGGATCTATAGGGATTTGGGCTTAGGGTTTACCTGGGGATCCAAAAACCTACGGTTTTAAGGGTCCGACCATCTAATTAAGGGGTCATAACCTACTATTTTGTAGGGCTCGGGGTCACAGGTTCAACCCTCACCCTACACTTTAAGGTTTAGGGTTTAGGGTTTAATACCGAGACCCAACCCTAAGCCTTACGCGTGTTGCCGGAACTGTTCAAGCCCTCAACTTTTAAGCCGTGAACACCTAGCTGACAATACACCCCTAGTCTCTAGACCCTAAACCCTCAACCCTAAAACCTGGCATCCTACTAAACCCCTAAACCCTAAACACTAAGCCCAAACTAAACCCAAAACCCCTAAACCCCTAAACACCCACAGCCCACACCCCTCAACCCTAAAGCCCCAAACCCTAAACCCCTACACCCTCGACTGTGAACGGCGGTCTGATTTCTCGACCCTTGTGCGTCAGACCGGTCCTCCCATCGCCCGCACACTGACCACCTCATCCATTGGGCTTAGTAAAGGGTTTAGGGTTTAGGGTTAGGGTCTGACAATCATAGGGTTTCGGGTTGATTGCTGAGAGTTTAGAGCCTGACCACTTCATCCATTACTACGATTTCCTTGAAGGCATAGGGTTAATTAGGTTTAGGGCCTAGGGCTGATAGGGTTTCGGGTTGATTGCTGAAAGTTTAGGGCCTGTCGGAAGTTGGGTTTTAGGGTTTAGGACGGTTTAGTATTCGAGGTTGCTTTAAGTGCGTATGGATGGTGTGTTTTTTATGTATGTATGTATCTGTGTATGTATGTATGCATGTATGTACATATATATATATGCACTCGCACACATACACCCCGCTAACACACACACACACACACACACACACATATATATATATATATATATATATATGGACACCCCGCCCCCCCATGACCTACCTCGGCCTCTTTTCCATTGTAAATACTGTCAAAACGCACACTTTTCATGGATGATAACTTCTCCTTACTTTTCATGGCTGATCTGAAGTCATGTCTCTTTGCAACGTCGCGCCTACTCAAACATGCCGTAATATGCCTGTACTCACAAGCAAGAAACAGTTCAAGAGATCACACGTTACGACGGGGGAAACCAAAAAAAACAAAATTTCTAAAATCCAAAATCTTTCTGAGGGGCCCGAAACTTTTGGATTTTTTGGTTTTCCTAGGGTTTTTTGGTTTTCCAACAGAAATCCAAAAAAACACATGGTTTTTTGGATTTTAGGTGGAAAACCAAAAAGCACAGGGTTTTTGGTGATTTTCTTGTTCGGTCTCTGGTGAAAAACCAAAACAACCCTGTGTTTTTTTTGATTTCTGTTGGAAAACCAAAACCCTAGGAAAACCAAAAAAAACAAAAGTTTCGGGCCCCTCAGAAAGGTTTTGGATTTTGGATTTTTGATTTTGTAGTGCCTTCGGCGTAAACCAAAAAACAAAAATGCAAAAATCCATAACCTTTCTGAGGGGCTCGAAACTTTTGGATGTTTTGGATTTCCTGAGTTTTTTGTTTTCCAACAGAAATCCAAAAAATCACATGGTTTATTTTTGGGTTTTACGTGGAAAACCAAAAAACACAGGTTTTTTGGTTTTCTTGCTCGGTCTCTGATGAAACACCAAGAAAACCCTGTTTTGTTTTGGGATTTCTGTTGGAAAACCAAAAACACCAAGTGTTTTTTGGATTTCTGTTATAAAACCAAAAAACCCTAGGAAATTCAAAATTCAATTTTTCGGGCCCCTCTGGATTTCTGTTATAAAACCAAAAAACCCTAGGAAATTCAAAATTCAAAGTTTCGGGCCCCTCAGAAAGGTTTTGGATTTTTGGATTTTGGGTTCTCTGAGCCTTAGAGCCAATTCAGCGCGCAGCATGTAATTGTATTTACCAGTCTTAGTCTTAGTTTTTACCTTAATCTTAGTCTTGGTCTTAATCTCAATCTTAGTAATAGGGCTAACATTGGTAGTTTTAATCTTAGTATTGCTTCTTTTGGAGCAGTAGTCTTCACATTTGCCTTAGGCATGTGTGTTAGTATTAGTATTTGTTTTGTGTTAGTATTAGTAGAATCAGTGGGTAGTAGTCTTAATATTATTGTTCGTGTTGATTAGTGTTACTGTTAGTGTTAGTGTTAGTGCTAGTGTTAGTGTCAGTGTCGATGTCAATGCCAATGTCCTTGTCAGTGTTATATTCTTAGCCTTAATATAAGTCTATAATATGTGTACTAATGGTAGTGTTAATGTTTAGTGTTAGTGTTAGAGTTAGTATTCGTATTGGTCTTAGCCTTTGTTTTATACTTAGTATTAGTATTAGACCGTGTATAGTATCATATTAGTACATTCTATATTTGTAGGTCTATGGACAAATTGGAATCTTAGTATGTGAGTATATGAGTATATTGGTATGTTGGCACATTGGTATGTGAAAATACAGATTCTTTGGTACGTTGATGAGTGTGTGCTTTTTGGATTTGATTTGACGTGATTAGTAGTATTCGTAGGAGCATCAATATTGGTATCAGTACCAGTATTGAAGGTAGTACTATGCATAATCGTATTAGCTGGAGTATCAAGTGGTAATACTAGTAATGAGTTTACAGACATTCTTTTTACTAATAATGATATAAATGCTGAGAATAATTAATAAAAGTATGAGCATTAATATCCGGAGGAACACTGTTACTTATGTTCATATCAATATTAGTATTAATATTAGCATTTGTCTGTATATTGGCATTAGTACTAATATTACTATCAATATGAATAGGGTTTTAATATTCGTAGGAACATTCGTATTCATATCAGTATCGGTATTACTGAAAGTGTCAGAATTCGTAAAAGGTATTTGTAATCATATTGGTTAATATCAATATTAGTATGAATAATAGCACTATCTTTGAATACGTGTATTAAGATGAATTCTAAGTTCATCTACGTGGAGTGGAGGGCTGAGGAACACTAGTCACTAGCAGCATAAAGGCTCTCAAGTTGGCGATGCAATTCGACAAGACATGGCACTGTCTGATGGTGGCGCAAGAGCAATGGGGACCAAGAGCTGAAAAACTTGGAATGTCTATTAGCCAGAGCAGTTTCGGGTCCGTCTTCGGATCTGTCACGGCAGCAGGCTGCGGCATCTTGCCACAAGGTGAGACTGCAGACCCCACACCGTCGAGAGCCAAGCAGCTGCAGTAATTGAGACATGACTCAATGCGACCCCAAGCCCTCCGCTGGTACAGTTGGTTACCTTGTTACGTTGACTATGGTCTTATGCTGCCGTGAAGAAAATAACAATTAAACCGCAGAAAAAAAACAAACATTCGTACTTCCCCACCTGGAAAACCGCGTACCAAAACATTCGTGCTTTCCTGCAGTTACCCCTTCCAAACACCTAAACCGAGGAGCAAAACAAAAACATTCGTAATTCCCACCCACCCCGCGAAAAAACTGACACAGTTTCCCCCCAACAAAGTTAAACCGCCCTCAATGGAAAGCAGTTCAACCAGAACCGTTCATGTCTCTACATGACTGCTTGCATTGCTGCACCTGCACGTTGGAGGATCGGACCATCGCCTTCGAAATGCTCGAAAGTCAAGGGTGGCACCTGTAACAAGCCAAGGGCGAGCAGCTAGCCGGGATAACTGTCTCTTCGGCACACCCTTGGACAAGGCGAAAAACAGCAGGCTCAGAGGACTCACGTTACACGTTGACGCACAGACCATCCCATACCCCGAGAAACCTCTCTCCTCTGACTCACAGCTTCCAGGATGTCGAGAGTCATTGACGAATCCTGCACGTTTCTCACCAAAGGGTCGGATTGTCAAGGAGTCACTCTGATCAAAGATCGCTGGCTCGAGCCTGGCCCAATGCTCCAAGCCTTGGCAAGCGGCACAAGAAACGCGAGACGGGAGTGCGCATCGTCTCAGTCTCGCGCTCCCGCAGGATCTCAAAACTCGCAAACCTGTGTCAGCAATTGTATTGCCGTTGGTCCTGGGCATGAGGCTACTGCAACTGGGCGGCATGGTATCGTTGTCGATTTCCTCGTCTCCGCTCCAGTCGCAGACAGTCCTCAGTGACAACAGCCCCAGGAGAGACGAGGAAAACGATCAGGCTTCTAGCCGGGTCGACCGTCAAGAGGCCTGCGATATCTTATAAGTTCCTGCCCGCTCGGTCAATCTGTAGTAATAGTTGGTCGCTGCAAGATGCTGAACATCGCTCCACTTTTTTCTCGGTGGTTGGTCCGGGCAGATGAAGCTGGCAACCCTCAACTGAACTAGGTCTGGGGGGCATCTGGCGTGAATCCTTCACGGAGTCGGTGATGAAGATGGGAGCTGTGTAATTGGCTGCGTGGATCTTCTCGAAGAGCGCAGGCTGGTCCTCGCGCTTTGGGCGGTTCAGAAGAGGGCAAAACGGAAACACAAGCAGCCTCCGTTGAGAGTGCCCTGCTCCCGCACCCACCTGGGGATAAAACGGAAATCTTCCGCATGCCATGACCTGCGAACTTCAGCCGACAATGCAAAGGCCGCACTGTTTTGTGCGCATCTGGTAGAGTAGCCGGTCATCGAGGCAGCGGCGAAGACAACAACTCCACAGCTCCAAAGGTCGCACATGTGTGGAACGTGCCCTCGAACTCTCGCAGTTCATGCTGAGAAAGGGCATGGTCAACACCCTCAACACCGCAAGATTCTGCGCTCGGCGCGGAGACATCTCCGAAGAACATCTCCGGAGCAGCGTAACCTTGGGCCACCACTTCAATCCGCCGTGAAATCACGGCAAACACATGAACTTTCCACATTTGTCGATCGTCGTCGGTGTCAATGCCAAAATGCCAAAAGCCACGACGGCTCTGATGCGCAGAAAACTCCATTGAGGCAGAGGTTTGGGGTATGGTATGGTGTTCCGATACCGCGTCTAAAGCCAGCGAATCTGCGCAGCCCGTGACAAGGCGTCCCGCAGAAATCTGTCCGCAGCTGCTTGTCGCCGAAGTGCTGCGCAACGGGTGCAATGGGCAAAGATCTTCATGCGGTCTGAAACTGATGCGACTTCTCTACAGACTCTGCTGCAAGAGTCAGCGCCGACTGAGGCTGCGAACCCTGCTGAAACCGAAGTCCGCTAGCTTGATGACGTTCTGCCTCAAACGAGTGGGCTCATTCGCCATGGATGCTGACGATCTGCTACCCGAGAGCTGTGCTCATCCAAAAGGATGTTCTCTGTCTTCAAATCCTCATGTTCAGAGACTGCATATGCCGGAGAAATGATCATAGCATCCTGACAGCGGAGATCCTGCGCGCAGGTCGGCACTTCAACCGGACCACAAACGAGATGCGCAATGTTCATCGCATGAAGATGTTCGACCTGGCAGGGCACTCGGGGGAACCAGGCCAATCATGCCGCTGCCGCTGCTACTGCGGCGGCTGCAGCTGCAAAGGAGTCGAAAGTCTCTGCAACAGTGCATGGGCTGAGCTGCTTGCGCCAGCGATGATTTGGTGCACGAAACTTTATGGTTGCACAGGCCCTGAAACACATAGGCCACGCGAGATTAAGCCGTGCAGAAGAGCTCTTGTGTTGGACTCCTCCACCTAGCTGCATCCCGCTATGGAGGCCTTCCAGACTGTCATCTTGCAATATCAGTCTCCTTGGTTGATGTATGTGCAGCCATAAGAACACTGCTTTTACAATACTATATGTATTAATATTTACTCTTATTCAGAACAAGACTATGCGTGGCACTATAACTCCATACTAATCCCGAGCTTCTCGGGGTTTGATGGGGTTTGGATTGTTCAGTTACTGCCATGCCATGGTGGGTTACGGTTTCAGATTAAGGGGGTGTACCATAGGGGCCTTAATAATCAGAACAAGGTTCTGGGCTCCTGTATAGTATAACTATAATACGGAACCGTAAGAATACTATAGGTAATCATTTAGGATTTTACAGTAGGGGGTGACAAGCATACATGTAATGTAGCAGCCCATTTCATTGACGTCTTGGCCCTTGGCTTCTAGGGTATGGGGTCGTGTCCAGGGTTTAGGGTTTCGGGTTTAAGGTTGATTATGACGCAGGAGTCCAGCATTGCCCTTGAGTTCTACAAGTCCTACAACTCATCCTACAACGATGTCGGACGCTTCTTCGCCTCGCCGTGGAGCTTACCTGCTGATAAGGTAACTGTGAAATCCAGTTAGTTAAGGGGTGCAGAGTTTTCACAGGAGGCCTTGTAGGGATATCCTACCTGCTGAAGCACACAGATGCATATTTGCCGATCGATCGACCTATCTGTCTATGTATCATTATGTATCTGTATATGAATATCTGCATATATATATATATGCTCACCCCCCCCCTCCCCAAGACCTACTGCGAGGTGCTTCGGCTAGCAATGGGTAGAACATGTAAGGACTTTAGATAACTATTCTATATGGTTAAATACAATCATACATAAGCAATGATAACATATACCGTGTAAAATTAATAGCTGAATACACTGTACTGACCACGGGTACGACGTCGCGACATCGCCGTTGGCGGATCTGGGCAAGCTTCAATGCCTGCACTTCTGTAATAGGATACTGCCTAAATGTTCCGGATATTCATAATTCTGTTCATATAATGACGATAGGCATAACCCAAAGACGGGACCAAGACAAAACGATGTCTCCATCCTAGGTAACATCGCTAAATGTGCCGGATGTTGTTTGTGGTTATCTTCTTTTATTTCAAATTCTGTTCATATAATCAGAGGCAGAACCCAAAGACGGTACCAAGACAGAACGATGTGTGCATCCTACCTGAGATCGTAATGAGGGTTACATGTGCACACATTTTTATTTTGTGTGAAGCTTTTAAGTTGCTCATGCGCCAATGTTTATAAAAGCTAATACTAATACGAATACTAATACTATAATACGAATACTAACACTAGTACTAAAATTCCTACGAATAAAGATGTTCATATTTGTATTAAGCCTAATGTTAATACTAGCATTAAGAAATCCTAATGCCAATTACTTGTATTAATATGAATATTAATACTCTTACGAATAGTACTACTCATAGTAACGCTTAAACTAATATGAATACTAGTACGAATATTAACATTAATAGCAGCACTGATACGAATGTGAATACTAATGTTCCTACGAATACTAACCATCATATTCATATCAGTAAATATATTAATACGAATACTAATTTACATACTAATGCTAATAGCTAATGGGAATATTAACACTCCTACGGATACCAATAAGCATATTATTACTAAATGTTTTCAATATGAATATTAATTCTAACAGTTGGAATACTAATATAAGTCCGAATAATCATACCAACACTAATGCTAATACGAACATACATGATAGTAAATTAGTATTAGTATTCGTATCCATACCAGCATTAGTGTGTTTTTTAGCAAAAGCATTCATTAATATTACTTTCACTATTAAGGTCATTTTCGCCGACGAATAAACTTATTCGTGTGTGCACCGTGCAACAACGGGGGAGCACAAGCCAAATTGATGCTGACGTGTTTCGTGGTTTGTTTTGGGATGCAGCCCTGTGGAGCACAAACCAAGTTTGAATCACGATCGTACCCACGGGACCCACAAGAGCAAGACGATGTCTCAATTGCATATCCGCAACCACCCTAAACTGCGCCATAACCACAACCTTTCCAAAACCACATCTTTCATGAGGAGACGTGGTCTGAAGCTACTGACCATCAAACCAATATTTTATAGCACTTTAGAACACGGAATGGCCCAAGTCCCTTGAAACATACAATAAGACCGGAAGGAAATGTTAACGATCAACTCAGCATGCTTAGGCTTCCAACACATCCAAAGGCGAAATTGAACTAAAAGGGGCTGAGTAACTGGAGCAGGCTTTCGGGGTACCTGATATAATCAGTACAACTTACACATTCAGTACCAGGTGATATTACACGTAATCTTTTTCGAGTTCTATATTAACCTCCCAACCCTCGTGATCCAAGGAACGATGGTGACGAAGTGCCCTAAACCCCTAAACCCTAAACCCCTAAACCGAAACCCTCGTGAGCCAAGGCACGCTGGTGAAGAAGTGCGATGGCGAAGCGCTTGCAAGTGCCGTCACCTGCCATCGGCGAGGCTTTGGATTTCCGTACAAGATTTGGCGTTTAGCAGGCATCTTCTGTCTGGTTCTTAGTAGGGAATGGGGGAATGGGTTATTGGGACTACTATAGGGGACCTTAAGGGACTATCATAGGAATCCATTCCCCCATTCCCTACAAGCACCAGACAGTCTTCTGTGAAGTCCAGGGTGTCGGGCTTTCATCAGGAACAACAGAATCTCCACGGAGGGTCCGCTGAAAGTGAAGCAACACCAGAGTTAGGACTCTAGACTTTTAAGTTTCCCTAAGCGTCCAAGTACCTAATGATCATATACTCTCTTAAATATTGAGCTACTTAACTACTATCCAAAACCCAAGTACCTCATTATTGGGCCCTTTGGACCCTTAGGGTTTAGGGTCTAGAGTTTCTGGATTACAAGGTCAAGGCTGCGTGAGCATCTGTTTCGGGCTCGGGTCTGACCATAAAGCCCCTAAATCGTCTAACCAAGCTGTAAAACAATGAAGCCTGGGAATCGTGTTGGTAATTGCATAAGTCTCTGAATTAGGTTTCATATATGGGAGCAGTTTACGGTAGAAGCCCAAAAGTTGGAAACCCAATAGCCTCAATCCTTCAGAGTAATGCAGAGGGAATCCCAGCACTATTTGGCCTTAATCCGGTTTCCAACTTTCTGGGGAGATGCACCGTGGGGGTTATACGGGTTCCAGATACAGTTCAGTAGGGATTAGGGCTTAGGTTTTCGGGCTCGGAGCATAGGATCTAATGTAGGAGCCTTAATAATTAGACTGGGGGGGTTGGGGGGCTCCGTTATACTATACATATAATAAGGACCGCCCCCCCCAACAAAAAATAGTACTGGTATTTCTTTAGGTCCCTATAGCAACTCCTTTTTAATAACAGCCCTGATAGACCCCTTCAAGGGAACCCTATTCTAATTACTAAGGCCCCTATATTAGGTCTCGGTTCAGTGAGTTTGACTTCAGTCTGATCTACAGCTTCATGCAAGCCGCGGAATTCAGCTGCATCATCTTTTCATGGTGTGTCTCTCTCTCTCTCTCTCTTCCTCTCGCCCTTGTCAATATATATATATATATATATGTCTATCTACCCCTATGTATATATATATATATGTATGTATTTATGTGCAAGAGTCGCAAGAGTGTAATGTCCATGCAAACAGTATCGGCAAAGGGCTCTTTTGCGATGCGGCTCCTCTCCTGCGACAATTTTGCAGGTCGCGGCAGGGAGTGAGGATTTCTCTCACTCCAGGCGGATTTCCCAACGGATCTGTGTGAACATGCTTGAAGCCGACCTGCATACCCAAAGGGTATCGAAGACGACATCTTGAAGCAAAGAACTTGACCCGAGTGGAAATCTCACCTGCTGCTAAGAGGTCTAAGACTATTCGACGCTAATACGCTTATCTTTGGCGTCCAGGAAAACAACATCAGTCCGCCTTGGAAAGGTGAAGGCTGTGGAGGGACAAACCCTAAGGCTCCGTGTAGCCTTTACAGTATATACTGAAGCCCTAAAGTCCCTCTGTAGGAACCCCTTTAAGGCCTAAGTATCTACTATATAGGTACATGTATCCTTAGAGAAAGAGCTTCAGGGTTTCTGGTTTATGTAGGCCCTTCTGGCTGAGAATGAGGTTTCGGTGGTTTGGGTCTAGGGTTTAACTTTGTAAGGTTTAGGTTGAAGGTCCAGATCTACAGTTTAGGGCCTAGGTTTGGAGTTTCGGCTTTAGGCTGCAAGTCTAGGTATTCACAGTAGCTTCTTGCACGGCTAAGTTTCGAGTTGTGGGATGTCGCACAGAGGGCCTTGGCTTTTGTGAACAGCTCAGGGCTCGGGGGTGTGGGCCGTGGCAGGGCTTGCGGGTAAAGACGATCTCGACAATGCATAAACCAATAATGTAATATGGTCATTACAGTAAGCTTGACTATGAGCAGCAGTCCTAAACAGACATCTCTTGTCTGAGGTGCTCGATTAACAGGGAGTCAGCCCATGAGAGTTACGGTGGCCGCAGTGTCACCGAGCCATCAGGAAACGCTGACACCTAATGATTCCAATGATCTTACCTTAAACCGTGTCATCCGGGAACAGGCTTAAGCCCCTAGACCCAAATCCCTGCAAGCCCTAACCCCTAGCCCTGTAAACCCTCAACCCACAAGCAACAACCCAATGTAGGGGCCTCATCTACTAGACGAGGGTGTTGGGGGTCTATAACATGACTATACTGGGCTTTTAAGTAACCGGGGAGAGAAAAGTATAAACTCTTATTCCGTAGTGGTTCCTTTAAGAAAAAAGTATTAAAGTATGGTACTCCAAAGCCCAGTATACTAGGGAACTCCAAGGAAGAGCCTCGGTAATTATGGCACCTTGAACCCAAAGTACACCGAGTGTAGTCTTCCAGCGGGAAATTTGAAACCCAATGTCGGAATCCATACCTCAATAGCTTGTCCATAACCCAAGATCGGAACTCCTTAGGGTTAGGGCGCAGGACTCAGGTTTGAAGGTTGGGGCTTCTTAAGCTGCAGTAGAAGCCAGAAAGTTGGAACATGGCTTTAGGAGGATTAGCGCTAGGATCCCTTATACTTTACCTTAAGGGCATGAGGATAAAGATGTTCCAACTTTCTGGCTTCTACTATATACTGAAGGACGTGCAGGAGCTCGAACCCATAATTTTGGAAGGGGGTAGTATTCGAGTTTGTAGACTGTTTTTGTTCTGAAACAGGATTTTGGGTTCCCTGTGTACGGTCAAAGCGCGGTCTAACCCAAAAAATTGACAGCGCTCATAAATCTTCAGGAATATTTTCAAACATGGCAGGGTCTTTTCTTCACACAACCTATAACCTCGAAGCCATAAGGTTGATTCCTTAACCTAGGGCGTCGGAGTCTCTGCGACAGCTGGAACTCAAGACCCCTCACAGAACCTGAACAGGACCTCCAAGAGCCCTGAACCCCATGTCAAAGGAGCCCCTGAACATTAAATCCCCGCAATAAAACCCCCGAAAGCCTAAACCTTATGGAACCCAGACATAAAGCCTAAACCCTAAACCCCTCCCCCTTGCTTACCCTCTTTGGAGCGCCAAAGCAAAATAGCCTTAAATCAAGGCTTTCAACCTCAGCTGTCCACCCTAAGCTCTAAGCCATAAGCCTGTAGCAAATACTAAAACCGAACCCTGCAGCCCTTAAGCCGAAACCCTGAGTCCTAAAACCCTGAAGCCTTAACCCCAACCGTGAAGCCTAAAGCCCTAAAATCTAAACCCTAAACCCCGAAAACCTAAACCCGTAATCCTAAAGTCTAAACCCGCAACCTTAACCCCTAAACCCTAAACCCTAAACCAAGATCCTTGCCATCCTCTGAAAAGGAGTGCATCGTTGACGGTTGGCCTGGCAGGTTGCGAGGGCCTCTACGGTTGATGCTATAAACGCTGCACTACCTTAAGGACCCTAAACTATGGGAATAATGACCTATTCCTTATGATGGATAATGCATGCTTTAAACCCATCAACAGTAGTTTAAGGTTCAAGTGCTTTGTGCTTCAGGGTCCTGAGATTGCGGGCTTGAAAATGTTAGGGCTCTGGGGGTTTAGCGTTTAGGGTTCGCCTAAGTTTGGGTTATCACGTAAGGCAGAGGGGTTTTGGGCTTTCCTCGGTACAGTTCTGAATGATAATCTTTTTGGGTACAGGGTTTCGGGCTGAGGCATGTTGAAGTGATTAGGTTTCACGATGACTGGGCGCGCTGGCCAAGGTCTGCATTGCTAGAAGTAGCGCGCAGCTGTTTGTGGCGTTTGGGTGACGGGCCCTGGGGTTGAAGTTGGGAGTCAGGGTTGCAGGTTTATGATCAGGGCAGTGGCGCAGCGGTTTAAGCATCCGGCATTGGGTGTCTCCTGTAAACTCCAAACCAGCATAGGAAACACAGTTTGGAGTTCAACATGCATTGCCTGGAACCTCGATCCCGAGCTAAGACTGGAGACCTTTATGTTGCCTAGAATTGTTGCTGACATGCTTCCTTGATGGTGACGGTCTCCAGCGAGCATGGTGGCGATACTAATGGTGATGATGTTGCTGATGATGATGGTGATGCTGGTAATAGTTGCTGTCGCGGTGCTTATTGTGTTGGCTGTAGTGGGTGTAATTAGCATTATAAACCTATCAATGCTGCTAGTGCTCTTGTGCGTTGGAGTTGGAACAGATCCAGTTCCCAGTACCATTATCAATAGACACTGGAGCCCCCATGTAAGGCTATAAAGGCCACTTCAGCAACATCTAGAGCCATGCGAAACCCAACAGTCCACAAGCAGGGGAGAGCTGGAAGGGCCCCCAAAAGCTGCCGGAGAACTTAGGGCTGGAGTCCACTTGACGTGCATATTGACCTTTATGGGTTTAGGGCTTAAGGCCAGTTTAGGGGCTTAGGGTTCAGATACAGTTTCAGTAGAACTTGCACTGCATTGTAGAGGCTCCAGACGATAAACCCTAAACCCTAAACTAAACCCTAAACCCTAAACCCTAAACTAAACCCTAAACCCTAAACCGGATAAAATCCTACACTCCGACATGCCCCAAGGCTGGCGGGCTTTTAGTTCAGTCCTAACGGGTCCAAAGTACCCAAAAAGCAGAGCATAGTGTCAATATAAGGGTCCCTTTTGGTGTCCTTATCTTAATACAGCACCTAATATTTAGGGTATACCCAAAAAGGGACAATAATTTTGACAACCACCCATATAGCAGAATGCAGGGTCTCTGTTTTCGGAGTTACGATTGAGATTGGGGAAGTCTCCCCCCATAACAACCCTAAACCCGAAACCCGAAACCCCTGAACCCTCAGTGCCTAGGGCCGTTTGGTTCAGTTCCACTTCTCAGTCTTCAGCCCGGACTTCCAGAAGTTCACCATCCCTTGTGGATGACCCTACTAGCGTTTAGGGTTTAGGGTGTAGGGTTTAGGGGATGACCCTACTAGGGTTTAGGGTCTAGGGTTTAAGGTATAGGGTTTAGGGGATGACCCTAGAACCAGGACCCCTCATGGGGCCCTTTAATATAGCTGTTCTGGCCCTAAGTAGTGGGTATTGGAGGTATGTTAGAGGGTAATTGGGGGGTCGAGGTAGGGTTTAGGGTTTCGGCCCAAACCCGACAACCTGAAACCACGACGCCCGAAAAAGCCTCCAAGTTTCTTCAACAGGTCCGATAGACTGGGTTTAGGGTTTGGGGTTTAGGGCCCTAAACCCTAAACCCTAGGTTTTTAATCAGCTTTGTCTTCCGCCCCTTCAAAACAAGAACTCGCACCGACTCGTGCCCGGGTTAAGGGTTTAGGGCGGCCAACAAGCATCATCCCTGTCTTAGTTGCTGAGTTCATAAGCCCCCAAAAGTATACACTTTCAGTTTTATAGTGGGTAATATTATCCCAAAACGTGTAAAGTGTATCCACCCAGCTACTAAGCTGTAGACCTGTCAAGCGAAATCAAATGCAGGGGAGGCGCCACCAATCCTGCGAGAGCTGCGCAGCCAAAGTGTTCAACTCGACAAGGCCTCAAGGTGTCTAGTCCATGGTCGAGATAGTAGTCAAGAAACGAATGTGTCTTCTTTTGGGGGTTGAAGTAGCCATAAATAAACACGCAAAATGTTAGCCAACTGTGGCAAAGGTTTAGGCTTCAATGCTCATGGGACTGCTGGGGTTGAACCCCAGTCGGGGTCGCAGGGCGCAGAAGCTATAGACCTATGGCAGAAACCCAGAGCGCCCAATACCCCTTAGTTAGGGAATATGTCTTAAACTATAAGGGGCTTCATAATGATGGTTTAAGGTATATTCCTTAATCAAGCTCTCTCGGAACACGGCGTCTCGGCTCCAAGTGTTCAAAATGGGGTTTAGGGCTCATAAGCCTACTCTGAAATAGTTCGGATCATAGATCGAGGTTTAAAATTTTCCCCTATGCCTCCAAGGACCTCCCCTAGACCCCTTAAGGACCCAATAATAAGGTCCCTGGAAGCATAGGGTTTAAGTGAGGGGCTCCAGAGGATTGGAGATGGCAGCTAAGCTCCACATCTTGAGCTTGGGGCATACGCCTATTCAAAGCGGCAGTGTAGAAACAAGCGCGTAGGCTTCAATGCTGCAGCATCGCAACCGGCCACGGTCCAGAAGCTTCTCATTGAGTTGAATTCTGCTAAACCCTCGCCACCAGCAGTCTCAGCAGGATCTCAGACAGACGTGCCAAAATCATCATGGATCGTGCTGTCGTCATCTCAAATCGTGCCAGCACTGGGCGATCAAGTACGCACAACAGGACAACTTGTAGGAAGATCAGATGAGGCTCGTAGCGATTGGAGTTGGACGTTGTCAGCAGGATCTCAGACTGACGTGCCAAAATCATCATGTTCCTCGACGGACCGCAGACATGCTCCAAACATACCAGGGCACAACAATGTCAAGTGACAGCGTTGCCGTCATATCAACTGTTATCAACTCGTGCCAGCACTGGGCGACCAAGCACGCACTGCAGGACAGCTTGTAGGAAGATCAGATGAGGCTCGTAGCGATTGGAGTTGGACGTTGTCAGCAGGATCTCAGACTGACGTGCCAAAATCGTCATCTTCCTCGACCGACAGCAGGTATGCTCCAAACATGCAAGCACACAACGATGTCAACTGATCGTGCCGTCGTCATATCAGCTGTTATCAACTCGTGCCAGCACTGGGCGACCAAGCAAGCACTGCAGGACAGCTCGTAGGAAGATCAGATGAGGCTCGTAGCGATTGGAGTTGGACGTTGTCAGCAGGATCTCAGACTGACGTGCCAAAATCATCATGTTCCAGGACCGACAGCGGGTATGGCAAACATTCAAGCACACAGCGATGTCAACTGATCTTGCCGTCGTCATATCAACAGTACGCACAACAGGACAGCCTGTAGGAAGATCAGATGAGGCTCGTAGCGATTGGAGTTGGACGTTGTCAGCAGGATCTCAGACTGACGTGCCAAAATCATCACGTTCCAGGACAGACAGCGGGTATGCTCCAAACATGCAAGCAAACAACGATGTCAACTGATCGTGCCGTCGCCATATCAGCTGTTATCAACTCGTGCCAGCACTGGGCGACCAAGTACGCACAACAGGACAGCTTGTAGGAAGATCAAATGAGGCTCGTAGCGATTGGAGTTGGACGTTGTCAGCAGGATCTCAGACTGACATNGGAAGATCAAATGAGGCTCGTAGCGATTGGAGTTGGACGTTGTCAGCAGGATCTCAGACTGACATGCCAAAATCATCACGTTCCAGGACCGACAGCAGGTATTCTCCAAACATACAAGCCCACAACGATGTCAACTGATCGTGCCGTCGTCATATCAGCTGATATCAACTCGTGCCAGCACTGGGCGACCAAGTACGCACAACAGGACAGCTTGTAGGAAGATCAAATGAGGCTCGTAGCGATTGGAGTTGGACGTTGTCAGCAGGATCTCAGACTGACATNGGAAGATCAAATGAGGCTCGTAGCGATTGGAGTTGGACGTTGTCAGCAGGATCTCAGACTGACATGCCAAAATCATCACGTTCCAGGACCGACAGCAGGTATTCTCCAAACATACAAGCACACAACGATGTCAACTGATCGTGCCGTCGTCATATCAGCTGATATCAACTCGTGCCAGCACTGGGCGACCAAGCACGGACTGCAGGGCAGCTGGTAGGAAGATCAGATGAGGCTCGTAGCGATTGGAGTTGGACGTTGTCAGCAGGATCTCAGACTGACGTGCCAAAATCGTCATCTTCCGGGACCGACAACAGACATGCTCCAAACATACCAGTGCACAACAATGTCAAATGATCTTGCGTCGTCATGACAGCTGTTATCAACTCGTGCCAGCACTGGGCGACCAAGTACGCACAACAGGACAGCTTGTAGGAAGATCAGATGAGGCTCGTAGCGATTGGAGTTGGACGTTGTCAGCAGGATCTCAGACTGACGTGCCAAAATCATCATGTTCCAGGACAGACAGCGGGTATGCTCCAAACATGCAAGCAAACAACGATGTCAACTGATCGTGCCGTCGCCATATCAGCCGTTATCAACTCGTACCAGCACTGGGCGACCAAACAAGCACAATAGGACAGCTTGTACGATCAGACGAGGCTCGTAGCGATTGGAGTTTGTCAGCAGGATTTCAGACTTACGTGCCAAAGTTAGCAGACCCCACTGCCGACAGCCCTCCCGTGAGAAAGAGAAGCAATCATCCAAGCTGACCAGGGCGACAACGCTGGCCTTGCCAAATTGGGACGCTGCCATCTATGACAACATCCGAAGCCAAACTACTGGCACCCCCAGCCCCAATCCACCGAACCCCCAACACCCCTGAACCGTGAACCCCAAACTCTAAGCCCCTAAGCCTGAACCTAAACTTCAGCTCCTGACATCCAAAACATAGAGCCTACCCTAAACCTCAACCCTCCAAAGACAAAGGACCTCGAAGCCCACACTCCAATGTATCAGTGTGCAGGAACATATATGGTATATACGTTGGCGCTGATATATTATTCTATCTTTTTGTATTGGGCTATGTAAACAAGAAATACATACATCTATATATATATATATATATATACATAGTTAAATAAAGTGTATATATATATACATATGCATATGTATATGGGGGGCACATTGGCGCCGAAGGATCTCGAAACTCCAAACCCCGTTGCAAGCGGACGTCTCAGGTCCCACACTTTGCGTTGAAGGTGCCTGTCCCAAAGCAAGGCAACCATATTGCATTCTGTATGTGTATACGTATATATATATACATATGCATGCATATATGTATGTTAATTACATTTCATAAGAGTGCACATGTGTATCTGTGTGCATGTATATATGATTTGTGTGTTAGGGACTTCACCGCACTTCTCAGCAGTTTGGCATTTGGGGAATATATGGTTACATGGCTAGAAGGCGTCTGGATTTTCGATTCGAGGTCTTTGAGTTTTGCAGGCTGAGGCTTCGGGCTTTTGGAAGTAGTGGACTCCAGGGTAGATTGGGTCGCCGTGCGTATTAGGGCTGGAGGAGGGGCCTTGCATGGAGGTTCAGGGGCTTATAAGAGCTTAGGGTTTAGTGTTCAGGCCGTGGAAGTTTTGGAGAAAAGAATAGAAGACCGCAGCTTTCCGTGATACCTGGTGATCAGTATCTTTCGTAAAACCTAATTCACCCTCTAGTTTGTCTAAGTCGGACTTGTCTGCTTGGGTCGTCAGCTTGACTCATGACATTCCTAAGAGCACAGGTTGGGGTTTCAAGTAAGGTGATTCGGGAGCTTGCAAACATGAACATCTTGCACCAGATAAAACCTGAACCCAGATTCAGGATGTAGATTGATCCCAGAGCGTTCCCAGCTCCGACATGAAGCCAACTCCCATGGACCCCGAAAGCAGTTGACCCCCAGGCTATCAATGCTGTTTCTGCAACCTCGCGCAGGCAGGGAAAGCTATACAGGGGTCTGAATACTTATCAACAATGACCATTGAGTCCGGCTGTAATTGAAAGTAACCCGAAGCAATATTCTGATTAAGGCTCCTACCTTAACATGGCAACTTAGGGTTTTGGCCTCAGGTCAGCGGGTATTGCGGCGACGGTTTCCGAGGTTTGGGTATTAGAATATTGGAGCTCGCATCCCGAAACTGCGAAAACTTGGCCCTGGCAAATTTGGCTGAGTGGCTTGAGACAAAACTCGCAAGGCCTACGACACCCTTTGAAACGTCGCAAGAGAACCCGAAAGCCGCAAAAGCCACATCCAAACCGATCGCCTCGGCGGCGAGCGAGCGCAGCAGTTGAGCCTCTCGCAACTCTTGCCATCCAGGGACGACCACAACGAGTATACAACTGCTACTACTACTACTTCTTCTACTCCTGCTACTACTACTACTACTACTCCTACTGCTACTGCTACTGCTACTGCTACTGCTACTGCTACTGCTACTACTACCACTGCTACTGCTTTTCGTACTGCTCCTGCTACTACAAGCACTGTTACTGCCGTACTGCTTCTCCTACTTCTACTCTTCAGCGCCCTGCAGGTTTGGATGTCGTTCCGCACAGAACCTTACATCAACCTCAAATTTCTTAATCCTATAAGAGCGCCTCTATTGTAACCCTGCTGAACCCTGAACCCCCCAAACCCTAACCTTAAAGCGATAAACAACTAAACAGCAAACCCTGAACGGTTTGCAGGCCTGGAGAAATCCTTGCAGCACCTCTTGGGGGGTGGCCTCCACGTGGTACCTGGTTGGGAAGGCGAGACGGGACTGGGTGTATAGAGCAGAGGAAGGGTCTAAATGGCGTATAGTATTATAGCGGAAGCTAGCATACATTTTTGTTGTGGTAGGGGGTTAGCCTCGGGTGCAGCTGGCTGCAGAAATAGAGGTGTTTGTAGCATGTGATCGGTTCGGCAAAATGAAGCTAAGCGTTAAAGGCTGTGTGTAGAGAGTGTGAAGGCTTCCCCGTCCAGTGGTAGGGCTGACTTCGGCTCGTAACAGCCCAATAAACTCGCCGGCTCTGCCACAAAGCGAAGCTTTGCCCTGTCACCAGGCTGTGCTGCAACTGCCGGACCTGTGGTGTGTGTGTGTGTGTGTTTGTGCTTTTCGTCACGGGTGGGCAGGGGGGAAGAGGCCTGGGGAAGGAGTCTTAACGGGGTTTGATAGGTTCAGGACTCGGGTTTAGGTGCTGAGGCCTAAAACCCCTGAAGCCTAAATCGGTCTTCATTGGGGCTTGGCCCTGGAGTTCCCGGATTTTTCGGTTTCCGGATCAGGCTATGGCTTTTCGGCTGCATTCGGGGATCGGGCTGCGATTTGGGGATTTAGGCTGTGGATTTATAGGGACCTAAGGTGTGTTTCGGTTTTCCGTTTTTGCGGGTGGGCCAGGCAGCTCAAGTACAGCCTAGATCATAATGTTGGTATAGCTATGTGTTGCGATGATGTCACTGAGGGTCAAGGACGGAGTGCGTAAATTAAAGATTTCACTGTAGACCCAAACCCTACAAAATAGTAGGTTATGACCCCTTAATTATGGGGCCGAACCCCTAAAACAGTAGGTTTTTGGATCCACATGTAGGCCTTAATTATATAACATTTGGGGTCTTACTTACGGTTTCGTTTCTGGAAGATTCAAGCTCCGACATTGCATCCCTAAGCCCGACAATCCCCAACAACAACGTAATAAAATTTAGGGTTTAGGGTTTAGGGAACCCTGATGGGAAAGCAACACCAGACTTAGCGAACGGAATCCTAGTTTGGGCGCTTCAGATCACTTGGCTGTGGTGAGGTTAAGGCTGTACTTATACTCTTCGGGCTTTGGCTTTGAAGGTGTTGGTGAAACCAGATGTCACAAAAAGGCAACTCGGTTGACTACGTCTTCAGAACACAAGCTTGTGTGACTTCCCGAAGCTCAGCACTTGGGTAGTGCTACAGCCCTTAAACAATGGTGAACAGACAAGAAGATGAAGCCACCTGTAGAACATGCGTGTCTTTCGAACAATCAAGCGGATCCCTCCGGTGGTTCCAAAACTGGTCGGCCCAGTGAACCAAAAGAGTAGCAACTCCCATGTAGGCTCATCACACAAGATATATGGGTCAGTGTAGAGTTGAGGAGCCGGATATCTTGCGCTTTTCCGTGAAGCCTACAAGCGCCCAACTTGACTTCATGAGTCCTGCCGGCACAGCCACAGACTCCCTTTCTCCAGTCCTTGAAAACCTAAACCCCAATCACCACGAGCTCCACGACCCTACTGTAGATCTAAGCTAAGCCCACAAAGCTCTTTTACCCACTTATGCCCTTCCGAACCTAGAGTTTCACTCCAAAAAGCCAAAGGAATCCAAAGTCCCTCAATTAAGGAATGGCCCTTAAAACATGTTAGAAATCCTACTGTTTTTTTAATTAAAGTATATTGATATTGACTAATTAAAGGGATATTGGAGTCCCTGCGAGCCAGAGGAATCCAACATCCTCTGACCTAAACCAAACTTCCTGGGTCTCGGGCTCCGAGGCAGTATTTAGACTCGCGAAGCTCCGCGGCAGGTGTGAGAAGCACGTGGGCGGCGGTGAGGGTGGGGTTCACCTGCGGTTTAGGGCTTACAGGGTATACAGGGTTCAGTTCAGGGATGATTGGATGTGAGGTCGACGGTCTCCTCTCTCATTTTAGACATTTTGACGCTTTGCGTCGTGCGGATTCGAAAGAGATGAAACGATTTCATGGCGTTTAGAGCCGTGCCCTTGCAAGGCATTCAGAATATGGGGATGGGCGTTGAAGCTTGCAGGGTGTCGAGCGAGAAGTACAGTACCCGCAGGGTCCTGATACCCATATAGTCTTACATAGTATCTACCTACAGCAAAACCCACTGAATTAGGCCGAAGTATATACTGTATAGGTACATGGACCCTGAGGTATGAAGGCATCAGCCCGAAAACCCTTACCTCAACCAAGCTAGAACGCAAGCCCCACGCCCTTATCTCTGCGCCGTAAATCCTGAAACCTGGACCTCAAACCCTAAGGCGTAACCCCCATAGCCTAAACCTGAATAAGTGAGCCATACAACCCCTAAATTTGTAGACCTCCAAGCATAAACCCTGAACCCCAAGACCTAAACCCTTCTAGAACCCTGAAAGGAGCCCTAAACCCTAAACCCTATAAACCCTTGACGAAATCTTTAAGGTCCTTTCGAGGAGCCCTAAGAAACCCTGGATCGGCCTCCATCCGCCCCGCTTGCCGGGATCTGAAAGGGAGGACGAAGACCTCCAGGCTACAGGCGGTCCAGAGTTCTGCAGGGTTTCGGGTTCAGAGTTTAAGGTTCACGGTGCAGGGTTTAAGGTTCAGGGTTCAGGGCTGAGGGTTCAGAGTATAAGGTTCACGGTTGAGGGTTTAGGGTTCCGGGTTCAGGGCTGAGGGATCAGAGCATGGGGTCTAGGGTTCAGGGATTAGGCTTCAGAGTTTAGGGTTCAGGGTTTAGGGGAGAAACAGAACACATAGAGACCGTTTAGTACGCCTGGCTTCAACTTCATTTGGATGAGGAAGGCTCGAATGTCCCTCGGAAACGCACCATAAACAAGGACAGGAATGTCGGAATGAAACTTACCAAGAGGGTCCATATACATTACTACCATGGAGTTAGGTCACCAAGACCATAATGGGATGGTCTCTCAGGGCCTATATTCCACGATGGTAGTATACATGGACCCTCTGGGTTATCAATGCAGGAATCCCTAAACCCCAAACTTTAATGCCGTTGATCACAGTGATAAACCACATGTCCAACGAAGGGTTGACAACAACACATGAGAGATGCTGGGCAATACGATTCCAGATATGGCCGCTTAATATAGGGGCATTAATAACTAGAATAGGGTTTTGGGGATACTATAATAATTATAATAAGGAAGCCCTACAATAGTATTGGTAATTATTAGGCCCCCATACCACCAGATATGGGCGCTTACTGTACATGAACCACTGCAGATTGAGAAACCGACCCAAACCCGAAACAATGAACGGCTCAGGATGCTTCATACCTTCGGCCTCAGAGTGTGTGGCTGTTTGCATCCAGGATCCCTTTATTTTTTAAACTTGGCTTAGGGTTTTGAGGTTTAGGGTCTAGGGTTTTTTGACTAAAGGCTTGGGGATTTAGGGCTTTAGGGTCTGAGAGCATTCGGGCATAGGGCATAGACAAAGTTACGCTTTGGGCTCTACGCTTTCGGCCCTAAGCCCTACAAACATTATTATTTGGGGAAGAAGACAGGGAGCTTTGGCGAACTGACATGTCTAGATTCACGATTGCAGCTTTAGGATTTCGGGCCTCTATAGGTGTGGTATCGCAGTTCAGCAAAGAAAAGACCCTCAGTAGTGATTACGGGTGCAGAGGGCTCGAGAACAGACACAAACTGCGCGGCAGCGGAGCCGGATTCCCGTGAAACCCATAAGCCCAACCAGCAACCCAAAACAGTCACAGGCCCCTTTATGAACCCATCACTCCAGCCTGAAACCCCAAACCCCCTAAATAAACCATATTTATCCCTGACTTGAATCCTCCAATTCTTACAAAGACGGCACGGCCTCAGCGTCCCGAATCTCCTCCACAGTCGGCCTGCAGCTTTCTCGGGCTTACATATGTAGTTTTCACCTCTAAACCATAAACCTTATTTACTTTCTAGGTCTTTTCAAGTTTTGAGTCGTTTAGGCTTCGAGGTTAGGTGTGTAGGTTTCGGAGCTCGGTTCAGGTGTCGGGTTCAGGGCTCAGGGCTTGTTGATGCGTATTGTATAGGGCACGAAAGGGCTTATACTGGGGTTTGATTAGGCTCAAAGGGGTCTATATTGCAGGTTCGGGAATTAATACTCTGGGGTCTCACTGGCCTACGGGGAAGGATTGGACTTGGCTGTTTACTCCCTGGCTCGGGACTTTTATTATGGTTCCAAGTATCCCAAAAGAGGTGCTTGGGTGACAAGGGATTAAGAACAAATCAGCTCCTGAAAGCCCAGACGGAAATCCCAAAGCGGAACACAAGCAGGCAGATTGGTCTGAGGGAAACGCAGACGACACATGAACAAGTAAGAGGCTAAAGGAAAGCCAGCCCTGATGCCTGATCCTCGTCTCCTACCACCCCTAAACCCTAAATCCTAAAATCGAAACCCTCATGTAAACCCTAAATTCCTACATGTCCTCCGCAGATCCGAATCCGAACTGCCAGCTCCCAAAGGCTCCATGTACCTTTATAGTAGATACTTAGGCCTTAAAGAGGACCCTATATAGGTACTTTAAGGCCTAAGTATATATATATATATACTATATGGGTACCATGGAGCCGTATACCCTAAACCCTATAGAAGCCTTTAAAGGATCCCTTTAAGGAACCCTTTAAAGGAACCCTTTAAAGGAACCCTATTATGGATACATGGAGCCTTAGGAGCTTTGAAGCTACGAAATAAGGACCCGACAGCAGCAGCGGCTGACCCAAAGCATCGATACCTCTCCGGGGTTCCAGAAGGTGCTCAGGGGCGCAAGGATATGGGCTTCAAGTCACTGTAGACTTTATAGGGTTTAGGGAAATGGGCTTCAAGTCACTGTAGACTTTATAGGGTTTAGGGAAATGGGCTTCAAGACACTGTAGACTTTAAATAATTTAGGGTTTAGGGACATGGGCTTCAAGTCACTGTAGACTTTAGGGTTCTGCGTTTCAGGGAGGGTTCAGGGTCTTGGGGCTCGAGGGTTAAAGCCTCGGCTTACGGATTGAGAGTTTTTATCTGTAGGCCCCTGACCCCAAAACCCTGAAACGTAACCCCGACACCACTCCTCTCCGCTGGAGGCTGCAGATTTCGCGCACTGCCGGCTCGAAGATAAGTTCGGCGCGCTGCCGATTCCTAGCAAAAGATTAGGGGGTCTAGGGACTAGCAAGGATGGCAAGAAGCTTAGAGTACTGGGGTGTCCTTCAGAGGCAAATATTATACATCAATAATTAAGCACTGCAGCTTTTGGCTCTAATTCGTTTGAAATGTTTTGATGCAGGGATGCAGTGAAAGCTGAATCCAACCATGCCATCGTGTCAGGCAGGCATCTGACTAAGCCCTCGTCAGTGCACACTGTTGCCGGGGGTTTGCTATGGGGGCCTTAATAATTAGAATCGAGTTGTAGGGTATAGTATACTATATACGTATAATAAGGACCCCCCAAATATGGTATAGGTAATTGTTTAGGCACCTATAGTAGCTTCTGTCCTTCTCAGAACCCACAAGTGTAAACCCAACATCTCCTTGACCTTTCCGACCCCAAACGTCTCCAAGCAAACATAGAACGGCGCCCGTGCACACAGGTAGGCATACACACATTGCGATAAATGTAGCCCAAAAGGGACATAAGAGCCAATTCAGTGCAATCACTGGAACCGTCACATCGATGGAACAACCTTCCCGATTCCCTAAAGCCTATCAAGCCCTGTAATTCCAGCAAGCTCTTCACCCGGTAGGCCGTATAACTCGTGAAAAAATGCCGCATCCATATATTTCAAAACATACCAAATCCCTAACCCTGCAAGGCATGCAAGCCCTCGAAGCCCTGAGCCCTTACCCCTATACCCAAATCCTGTAAGCCCTGCAGGCCTCGTAAACCAGCCATGTATACAAGTCCTAAGCCCTGAACCCTAAACCCTAAACCCTAAAACCCTAAAGCCCTAAAACCCTAAACCCTAAAACCCTAAAACCCTAAACCCCCTGTCAACCCTGAACTCCCTGTCAACCCTGTAGGCCATGTACACCCTGAAACCCAATCAGTTTCAAAGCTCAAAGGATGAAGCACACCGGTTTAGGGTTTAGGGTTCAATACAAAGGGTTGCTATCAGGGATGTTAACTATAAGGGTAAGGTATGCAGGTTGGCGATAGGGGCCTTAAGAATTGGAGCAGGGGTTTCGTTTCAACGGCTGCATGCAAGGGTTTTATGTTGCTTTTCCAGGGTCTTAGCGGGTTTTGCCTGGGGAACTGGGGATATAGGATATAGGCATTTCTTCCTAGTGACTCGTGGGGGATCTCTTTTTCAGGTCTGTTTATAAGGAAGAGTCTACTACTTGGGGCCTGGTTTGGCGTGTTCCTCATATTCCGAAGCTCCCACATCCCTTCGGCACTGCACCGCTCATGTTCAGAGTTTAGGGTTGGGAGGCAGCTGTGGAATGTAGAAATCTGGTTTAAGATCTTGTAGAATCAATATGACACGATGTGTAGGTCCTAAGGTAGGAATTAGACCTCTTGATGTAGGACTAAGGATTTACAATGCTCTGCCGAAGCCTCTGCTGCTGGCAAGGCTCATCGACGTCAGTTGGACGAAACATGTGGCTTTGTAACAGCAAGACCTCATCTGCATAGAGCACAGACATCCGGATTGCTGAAGCGTTGGGCGGCTTGTCCCGCAAATCCAAGAAAACAAACGAAGAGGACTGTGCGGTCTGCGGTGCCTCCTGAAACAGAGGAAGTGCACCCTTTCCTAGGGGCATAACTATTCTTTTTACCAGCTACAGTGCATGTGTAGCCGAGTCCAGCAACACAAAATGGCGTGAGGCCGAGCCGGGGCGCTGGGTGTACATACTCACTGCAGTTTGCGCAGCCATGTTGAGACGAAGTCGGAATCCAACGGGAAGTAGAACTCTCGCTACTTGCCTTTGCGCGTTCACGGAGATAACAAACAGTCACAGATATCGAAACTTCGCCAACTATGCGAAAGCACTCAAACTGGCGACTCTCCTCACTACACATCAAGCTGTTTCTCCATGCCAGTTGCCCAACCCTGTAACTTGCATGGAAACGGAATGAATGCCCTTTTAATTGCAGTGTGTACCCTGAACCCTTAACTGCGACCTCTGTCCTAGCCGCTAGCCGCTAGCCCTGGCCAAGCTGCATGGAAGCCAGTGACAGGAGCGCACTGCCACACCTTGAAAAACGACTCTGTGTTTCCTGCACATCGTACATGATCTGTTTGAGGAGCTCCCTGTATGGAGCTGGGTATGATCTTCAGCATTGCGGTGCCAGAACCAGAGATGTCACAACTACCTCCCACGCATAAGCGCTCATCATCGAACTTGGGGCTTGGGGAAAGATTGCCTGTGTGCTCGTTTGTCTGGAAAGATGAACCCGATTCTTCTGAAAGCCGCCTTTCACTCTGCAACTTCCCTACTCCTACCCACCCCACCACCTCCCGCCCACTTGGGCACTTAAGTCTATACGTACAGAATGCAAGGGACCCAAACGTAAATCCGCGATCCTACACCTTCTTCACGCCAAAGACTACGTCATGAAGCGCTCAATCTTCAGACCCGGGATCCGAAGCCCCAATCTCCCCCCCCACCTCTCTCTCTCTCTCTCTCTCTCTCTCTCTCCTCTCAGGAAGAGAGAGAGAGAGAGAGAGAGAGACATATATATATATATATGGGCGCACCCCTATTTGGGGTCCCCTACGTTTTTCGTTATGCCATCTGACTCGGTTATAACCACCCGACTATAGGTTATAACATATATACATACATGTGTGTGTGCAATTGCTCATAAAGGGCCATGAGGGTGTATGAACATATAAAATACATACACTTGAATACACACGCACATGTATATATTCCACAGCTAATCACAGCTAGACTTACAGGANCATATAAAATACATACACTTGAATACACACGCACATGTATATATTCCACAGCTAATCACAGCTAGACTTACAGGAGCACATGTACTGTTTATGTGCTTGCATGATCATGGTACGAATAACAGTTGCTAATTATGGCACACCGTACACAGTGGACACCCGGCCAAGCGAAACTAAAGAACACAAAATATTTCATGCACCGTTCACGCTGTTTCTACAACTTGGACTCCCGAAAATCTCTG